>JAULBS010001789.1:0-26065 GCA_032355785.1 Symmetromphalus regularis | reverse complement strand
CACCCCCTAACAAATATAAACATTGGCTATTGAGGGTCAAGCTATGTTTAAATTAAAATCATTATTCCAAATCATTGTAAAGAAGTGATCTAGAATATCGTAAACTCTATACATTATAGATAATAAATAATATAATAAATATCACTTTGGTAAAAATCACAAACTTTAAATTGTCTTTTAATGTCACCCTGTTTGGGGGACAAGTTTTTTTTGGTAAAAGGGTTCCTGTGAATAATAAAAAAAAAAGAGAGGCAAGGGCGAAAATCCGGTCCTGAAAGGGGGGGGGATGACACACACCCTTGTCCAAAAAGTGGGGGGGACGGACCATCCTGCTGCCTCTCCCCCATCCCCCCACCATTATAGACCACTTGTGTACTTCAGTATATTTGTGCTAAGATGACATGGTTTAAAGTGTTCCATTGATACAATAAAGAGAAATACTGATAAAGATTATTATTTAGGCATTTCAATTGTAATTTCACTAAAATTTTCTAAGCAAAAATTGGGGTGGGATAATTATATAGGCGTCCCCTCCCCCGTCCAAAAAGTGTTTGATTTACGCCCATGGATAGAGGGATAACAAAATGCCTTTGTCTGAAGAAGAGAGTTTTTGCAGCTCAGTATAGATACTGATCAGATTTTAAAATAGGAATCAAAAGGAATAATAATGTTATTTATTTACAGGATTAAAGCTGGAGAAAAGGAAAACTGTACAAAATCACATGGTACAATAACCGTGTAAAACTGATTTAGTTCCAATAATTCATTGTTGTTTTTTCTGAGTCTCTCACTGGTGTAATCGCAATTTTGGATTGCTGCAGAGAGGTTCCAACTTTGTTTTTTATTTGATATCACAAAATTACAATTTAAAAACCAGTTCTAAGAATTATATTGGACTGACAATGATTAGTATATGTATTTGTTTAGAAATAAGTAAAGTTAAATCAAAGATAAGCATGATCTATTAAGTTACCATTTCAAATAACATAACTATCACAGCCACACATCTGTTAAGTTAGCATTTCAAATAACATAACTATCACACCCACAACGTGAGCTTTTAATTACCATTATTAAATAATTAATAACAGATAAGCATCTCTTTGATGAGGTAAATACAGTGATTCTTAATCAGTTAATGTATTGAGCTGTGACATCATCTGCAACCTACACTTTTATTACTCTTAATTAGTACTTCCAATGGTGCTAGAATTGACATATTATGAGTATTACAGTGCTTGATAGTGAAACAAAAAAAGTTTTAGTTGTTTTATTAATTATTGTGTGTGTGAGTGTGGGTATGCTTGTGAATGTATGTGAGTATGTGTGTGTGTGCAAGTATGAAAAGTTAAAGTAATATTTGAATTTTGAAATCAAATAATTTAATTTTAAAATCAAGAAGCTGAAGTGATGTAGATACAGATGTCCATTGAATCAGCCAGATTGACAGGATGAATAGAGATTTCAGTGTAACTACAATATCGACTGATAATTTATATATTATTATTTTTATCATATACATGTAAATACAAAAACAATAATTTACACTTGATATTGAGAATCTTTATGTAGAAGACTATTGATCTCAAATGAATATTACTTTCAATATCGCAGACGTACATAGAAATACGATATTGGGTAATATTTGTTTTTCATTTTGATATTGTTATTTTAAATTAATTTTAAATTAATATTATTTTAATCTAAAAGGAAACCAATAATGACAAGAATTAATAAATGAAAGACTGTAAAACAATGTTTCTTTGGTTTTTCAGTTTGTATCATTTTTTAAATATTTGCAAAATATATTAAACAAATTATTATTAATTATATTTTTTCAAAAGATTTTGAGACATGTTCCCAATTTCCCATAACTTAAAAAACTTGGTACCTTACTAATAATTCTAGACTAATGGTTGCTAAGACTAATAAATGAGTTACTTCTTATAGAGAGTGGTTATCTTTAGTAAAGTTTGTTTTATTTAATGACGCCTCTAGAGAACATTGATTTTTATCTTATCATAGGCTATTGGATATCAATCTTATGGTCATTCTGACATATTTCTTTAGAGGAAACCCGCTGCTGACACATAGGTGACACTTTCTGATAAGCAGCAAGGGGTCTTTTATATGCACCGTCCCACAGACAGGACAGCACATGCCATGACCTTTGATGAACCAGTTGTAGACCACTGGTTGTAACGGAAAATAGCCCAAAGAGCAAATGGGTCCACTGAGAAGGATCGATCCGACTACTGACCGGTTCACAGATGGACGGACACACTACCGTTGGAGCTACGGTTATCTTTAGATACCATTTTCTCTTACTTAAATGAGTTTTTGTAATTCGAATACTCTATGGTGTCTGTATACATGTAGCTATACATGTAACTCAATGATTTTTTTAGTTAGAAGTTTATAATTTTAGTATTATTTTAAAGCTAATGGATTCATCCTTAACATGGTATATCTAATTCATTTTTTTCTGCAATGTGACTCATTAAGCTGTTTTGGATCACATGTACAGAAATAAAACATTGACTAATTTCATTCATATTTGGCATACACCAACTACCTATGTGTGGTTTAAAGAAGAAAAGATATTTGAATCACTACATACTAATTAGTATTTATGTATAACTAAGTTTATCTCAGATTTGTGTTTCCCTGTCAAGACTGTATATGTTGACCACTGGCACTAAACTGGCATGTAACTTACGCAAGTGAATTACTGTTTCTGCTTAAACTCTGTATATGTTGACTACTGGCACTGGAGTTACATGTGACACAGACGTGTGTGTTTCTGTACCTGTTCCTTGAGATGCAGTATTTGACATGGCCATGCCGCAGCACGACACAGGTTGGCTTTAAAGACTTTTCAACAGAAGCATCTTACTGCTGTTTGTTTAGGCTAGCTTTAGGATTGTAAAGAGTCTTCTCTGTACACTTTCTGCGTGTCTGGTGAGAAAAGAACATTGGTCTTGAAAACATGTTAATCTGGGTTTTAAACAATGGATACAGGAAAAAGAAATACATGTAGAGTTTTATTTTTTTTTCTTTAAAGATAGTGATTCTGGTTAGGTATAAAAACCATAATTGTATGTTTCTATAAATATACTGAAACACATTAGGCGATGTAGATACAATAGTTTTATATAATTAAAATATTTATTTACTATCTCCAAATTTTAGTCAATTCACACCTTCCCTGCACAGTCATCTTTAAATTTTTTTAATAAAAAATTATAAATATAGTAAATTAAAAGATTATGGTTGGCCCCTTTATAAAGTTGGGTCAGATTCCCAGAAGCCAACAATTTTTGTTTAGGCCTTATTAAAAAAAATTTAATACGTTTGGTTATTACAGTCTTTTTGATTGTTATAAGTTTAATGTAGGGTTTCCAATAATTTAACATATTCTAGTAATAAAACACAAATACAACTAAATTTATTTAAATATTTTTCTACCTTCAAGACTTTGTAAAATATTTTCATAATTTTGTGAGGACTGCCATTATTTGGAACACAAATCATGTTAATAATAATATTGATTTTATAATTTTATAATGATGACACGCTAAATATATAAAGATTTGCACAACAGTCAAAGCAATTGTCATTGTTACAGAAAGATGTAAGATGATCTGTCATATGTGATTCTGATTCTGGGTTAAAACCTTTTTTTTTTTATTGTTAATCATCGGCTATTGGACGACAAACATTGGATAGTTTTACATGTAGTCAAGTGTGAGCCAGCCACCTTTGGGTTTGAACCACTATCTTCAGCTTAAGAGTCGTATGTTCTACCACTGGGCCACAAAGACTGTTAAAATTTGTCATCATTCCACAAACAAAGTTGGTTTTGCTGGGAGCTTCAGTTTTTGTCTTGAAATGTTTTAATTCAAAGTGGCAGTCCACATAAAAATTTAAACTAAAAGAACTAAAAGGTTATGAGCATTTTGATTGTAGTTTATTACTAAAATGTATTACATTATTAGACACTCTATAATATAGCTTTAAAATTACTGATAAAAAGAGTGACTGATGAGATTTGTATTGGACTTTGATGATTTTAATTAAATGAGTCATAAAAATTTACTCTGTGACTCACTATCTAAAATATCTGAAGAACTCAAGGATATCAACATAACAAAACATGGATACATGATGAGAATTTCCC
Organism: Symmetromphalus regularis; assembly: GCA_032355785.1. Lineage (NCBI taxonomy): Eukaryota > Metazoa > Mollusca > Gastropoda > Neomphalida > Neomphalidae > Symmetromphalus > Symmetromphalus regularis. The sequence goes on along the minus strand of JAULBS010001789.1, from coordinate 21,885 downwards.
TTTTAACTCATTTGGAGCAGCATAGGACTCTATAACCAATTTTCTTGCTGATGCTTACCGAACAGTTCTACTGTTATCACACATATTATTGCACTAATTTTAACATAAAGTATACAAAACCAATCCATCTTTGTGTTCACATGAAAACCATTATTTAACAGCTCTGAATTCTGAGAAAGCTGGCCACGTTCATGAATCAGTTCAGTGAAGATTGCATTATTTCTTATATTCATAGAATGTTTACATGTATGAATTAGCTTTGTGTATTGATTTGCTTGTTTGGGAGTTTTATAATTGTAAGTGTTATAGAGTAGGATTTAGCTTTGTGGTAGAGCATATCCAGCTGACATGCAACAAATCATCAGATCGATCCAACTTCATCCGGTACTCAATAACAAATATATCGAAAACTGATTATCAAAGGCCATCATGGTATATATGTGATGATCTAAGGAAAAGGCATACTTGGAGGTCTATGGAGGTGGGCAACATACTATTCTTGGTTTCCATGAGTATAATCTATTGGACCAAGGAAATAAATCTAAAACCCTACAATCGTTTTTAATCAGTGGTTTGCAAAATAAATCCAAGATGGCAACCCTGCCAAAAATAGCAATTGCATATAATGTATTCTGTATTGTTAATTGGAAAAGAAGTAGCATTTGTGTCTGGGACAGGTTTTCTTTCATAACATAGTCTACTGTCACAATTACTAATGGGTTATAGTCTTTCTGCTGGTACTAATTTTTAAATGTTGACCTAGGAATCCTTACAATGAGTCATTAACTCATAATTGTAATATGGGTCTAATCAGTTTTGAAAAATTATAGTGCTTTTGAATGGGACTCCTGAAATCAATTAGGTACTCTCTGTTGTAGCTGAATATTGTACTGTTCCAAACATTGATGATATTCCAAAACTAATTTATCAAAGACTACATGAAGTTCAAAACTGGGATGTTCGTTTTAAAATTTCATGATTTTGTATTTATAAATTCTGGTTAAAATATATTGAGTAAATCAGGTAAAAAATATAGGTTTGTATTATATTTAATTATTAAATGTTATAATCCATTTCCATTCCTTTCTATTTGTTTTTAACATGAAATGATGGCTACATTTATGAAGTTTTTGTATTAGAATTTACCATTTAAGTGACGCTCAATACATGCACTTTATGGTTTTGATGTACAAGGATTAAGTATCCATTGATTTTATTTAAACATGTGTTCATTTGAATGTTACTGGTGAAGAACAAAAAACAAGGTAATGATGTCATCACCCAGACCTTCATAGTGAACATTCACCATGTTGACAGATAGACAATGAAACAATTCCAATTTAAGTGAAAAACACCCAGTTAAAAAGCCCAATACTAAACAAACACAACCTTAATTACATGCATACCGATGGCTGCTGCTGGTTGGAGCAGGACATGATTATTTGTTTGTTTTTCTTGGACCTGTTAATTGTGACTGTAGCAGGGCCTTCAATTCTACATGTTCATGATTGTATTCAAAAATTGCTCAAATGCTTCAAAGGCACGATGACTGGTCAAAATAAAGATAGTGCTTGGTAAATTCTGTGAATAATTCTTGTCATCGACCAGCGAATTAGGAGATCTTCATGCACAGTGGTGTAAACATTGACCACAAAATAAATAAGGCTGGATCAAAAGCAGAAGTTAATTTACTGGTAATGCTGTCACCATCCCGCTATTTTCTGTTGCTTACCCAAGTCAGTGCGTGAATGAAACTGTAGGAATTAAAGTGGAGAAGAGTCCGCGGCAAAGTTTATTTAGGGTTTATTGGCAGAAATGTCAACCGCTTTCCTCCAGCTCAATGCTTTGTTTACCATCACTAAAAATCATTCCAGCACAGCCCAACGAAATTAACTGGCGATAAATATGAGCCCCGTTGTATTGACAAGGGAAATATGTTTTAGTTTGGGGAAAATACCAATATTTAGAATTACTCAACTGGAGTCAAATACAGACGGCTAGGAGAAGAGAAAATTCAATCAGATTCAGTATAGGGCTATTTGATTTTGATTCTGAATAAACACAAGATGATGCACATGTTGAAATGTCTTTATATTCTTGCAAGACCTTCCACGACCCACAAATCAAATATGTCTGACTGTTGTTAGCATTTCTTGCCCCCGTGTCTTCACACAGATCTTCATAGATTTTCGCCCACTGCCACAGGCTGTCATATCAAATAGAAAAATATGTCAAATACAAAATAAATAACTTTAAAAAAATACACCAAATTCAGTAGAATTTTAAATATTTTTGATATTAGTTGATAAATAATATAATATATTTGTACAGCAGTATTAAATAGAAAAAGAAAAAAAAAGGATAAAATTATTTTATGATTGTAGTGAAATTCATAATATAATAAAGTATGATGGACTAAATTTGAATAGTTTTGGATAAAATGTCAAATAAAAATGTACATAACATCTGGAGAGTATTGTAAACATTTTTCAGAGACTGATGCAGGAGGGGTCACAGAGCTCTTATGAACCTTTCCTTTGTTTAGTTTAGGGGTTCCAGCAGGTTTGTGACCCATTGTTTTATTTTTCAGCATTATAAATTTTAAACTGTTTTCAAACCCCTTGTTTACAAAAATAACAAACAGACAGACAGAGGCATATCAAAAGGTGAAAATGGATTCTTTATGGTATATACAAACTATGTACACGTATTGTATAATTGGAGACAAAATATTGAATAGGTGAAATATATTCTGCTAATTACAAATGTGATCCATCATATTATAATTTATATCAGTATTAAATGGAGATGTCATATTTTTGTACATCCACATAATATAAATCCACATTTCTTGAATAATAAGCTTCATTTTCATTCCAAAATTAAGAGAGCATCTAGAAATTTTAATAAGCTATGACAAATGTATTGGCAGAGACGTGAAATTCTGAAAAATATGTTCCTAGAAATTTTGCATTAAAAATACCAAAACATGAGAGGCTGAAGATGCTGCTTTGGCCAGAGTATGAATTTATATTAATCATTAAAATGTTGTTTCAAATATACATGTATATAAAAAAAAAGAAAAAAAAAAGCAATTACCATTAATAGTTTATGCATACTAATTTGAGTCTATGTGTATGTTTGAAAATGAGTACTCTGTAAATCAGAAAATGTTGATATAGTTAAGAATGACACTGCTTAGCAAACAATTTAATGCAAATTATGCACTATTTGGGCTATTTCCTCTGCCAAAAAAATTAAAAAAAAGGACTGACCATAATCAGTATGAGAGGTCACAATGTATTTAGTCAAAATATGTCACCAGTTTGGACCCATAGGAATTGGATGGAGAGAGAGTGAAAAGAATAACTCCCGGACACTTGACAGCACTGTAAATCATCATTTAAAAACATTATTATGCAGTGCAGATGCCAGGAAATCAAGTATCTGGTATTTGAATTTATTATATCATTAAAAGTCATTTGTTGTCAAATTCCACTAGAATCTGTTTGGATACCTGCAACTTTGTTACAGGAACCCACAAGAATAGTGTTTTGAACCACAGATTGTCAAATATTTTATTATATGTGCTGAGTCACTAATTAAGAATTATAATGCTATATTATGCCTAATAAATAATATAATTATTATCTGGACATAGAATTTTAGAAAGGATATATTTTCTAATGCATTTGAAATAATAATTTAAAATAAAATTGAAGTGATTTATATTATTTTGGATATCAAATTGGATTTTCATATTTTTATTTATGGGAATATTACTAGATTTCATGTTGTATCATATTTCTAAAGTTTATATTTGAACTTCTGTTAACAATTTTTTTATGGCTAACCCATGACAATCTGGCTATAATTGTATGTTCTGACAACTTAATTTGTTATTATGTAACTATGTTGGTTGTGCATGTCTGTCTGTGTTTGTCAAGTACTTCAGAACAAGGGAGGATTGGGGTTGAGATTGAGAGAGGATAGATTTTTTTAAAGGAAAAACATAAAATTCATTAACCAACATCCTGTGCTTAGCACACATCCTGTGCTTCCCAAAGGAAAGAAGAAAAAAGTATTTTTTTTAAAAGGAGGTGAATGTAATAATTTATGTTGTTTTTCTATAGTTTTTTTATTTTCCACTACTGTAATCTGCCGGCATATAATGAAGTATAAAACAAGATAAACTTTATTGCCAATAAATATTCCATGTTTGGAACAGGATGTGTGCAAAAAACTTATAAAAACAACAAAACATCATTTCCTGTTAGTCTTATGTTTACCTGTATAAAAAACAAAAAACATTTAAGAGTGCACCCCTTGCTTCGGTGCTGTCTAGACAAAGTGAATCTGGTTTTATGTGTCACTGTAGTTCAAGCATGCATCATTGCATATCTGTGTTAATCAGTTACAGGTTGGTTGGTTGTATTTATTTTCATTCTTATATCCAATTAAGGTTCAAACACGCTGTTCCAGGCACACAGCTCAGCTTTCTGTGCTGTCTGTCTAGGACAAAGATTAGTGTTAGAAGGAGACATGAAACTCACTGCCGCCACACTTATTTGGCTACTCTAATCGATAAGCAGCAAGGGATCTTTTATATGCACTATCCCAGACATAGGATAGCACATACGACAGCCTTTGATAAACTAGTTGTGGACCACTGGTTGGTGTAAGTGGTATACACCTACCCACAGAGCCTTGTGGAGCAGGCACCGTGGGTTGGAGCTTGTATCGAGAATTTAGAATATTGGGAGGGTGATGTATAAATAAATTGTTCCTTTGACAGAAAAAAGAAGAAATTATTATCTGTTAAACAAAATTAAATATCATACCTTGCTCGTGATATTATTCTTTTATCTGTGTTAATGGTTGACAGATATAAAGGATTAAATCTATTTTACAATGATCTAAGTTAAAACACATTTAAATACTGTTGGTATTACACTTTATCACATATTGTTGTTGAGATCTATTGTTATCAGTTTTTTATGTCACAGCTGTGTCCAAATACTCTCATTGTTGTTATTCTGGTGGGAAGCATCATTAACTGTGTGACCATGTTTACATAACATATATTATTTACAAAACCGAATGAGTGGGAAAAAAACAAGCAGACAAAGGATTTATGGCTGTTGCCTGTTTCAAATATGTCCTTATCTGTAGATCATCCTCAAGCCAGTTATTATATTGGAAGTGATTTCAGTTTGTATCACAACAGCAGCCGACACTCGTGAACAAGACTGCACTATAACACACTTTTAACAATGTCAACAGAAATATCAAAGAAATTGGGTGTTATTTAGTTGTAGCTAGTTGTACAGCTGGGTAGATCTATTAAAAGCCCTGGCAGCCTGCTTGTTTGGGGCGTACTTTGTCAGCAGGATTGATAAAAGCTTTCTGAGCTTGTTTATATCTTTTTGTATAGCTGGCTTCGACCAGCTGACTATTTATAATTGATTTGTTTACGCAAATGTCAGGGCTCCTCTTGTTTACACAGTTGGAGCTGGCTGGATGCCATCTTGTTTATGGCCTCATGCTTGATATATACGGCACTTATAAAAATGCAGGACACAAAAGAAAGGAAGTGTTTCAGAAAACCATCATTGGATGATGGCACATTGTTGTATGACAGTATTTACAGTAGAACTGAGGATGAGAGAAGGGCATATTTGAAACGTATCATACAGCAGGACAATACACTCATTAATTCACACCAGGGAGACTGGTACACAAGGAAGAAAAAAACTCGTACACAAGAGAACATGTGCTCCCTAATGGCGATCAACCCTTTTGGGTCGAGTCCTTTAAACCCCATGACATACAGTTTGTATCTTCAGGGTCTGTTATCATATCATTCTTCAGGTATGATGTCTCATGCAGAAATTCAACAGTTGTGGAAAGAAGTGGCAGCTCAGTCAGGTTTGGAGGAGAACTCCATGAAGAACAACCTCAACGGCTTGACGATACCCTCAGTCCCGGTGCCGGCAGTCCAGTCACCTATACTTCCGACACCAAACTTTACCAATGGTGGCTTGCTAACTGACGGTTTATTATTTCCAGGTGAGTTTAATTTTGTTTTTAATTAGTTTTATTTTTTATTGAAGTCCATACACAGAAGTTGGGGGCAGGGAGGAAAGGCAATGAAAAGTCTGTATGCCAAATGTGGGAAAGAAAGACACCCTATCACATTGTTTATTCAGTGACAGTTAGGCATCAAACTTACAACGTTTGCAACTCATGGTCTTCAGAGGAAACCTGGTACTTCCACATAGGCTATTCTTTTGAACTAGCAGCAAAGAATCTTCTTTATCTACTTTCTCACAAGCAGAACAGGACATACCATGACCTTTGTTAAACCAATTCTGAACCACTGGCTGGAACAAGAAATAGCACCAATCTCACACCCAACCCACCTCACACCTGGGTACTAGTATATATAATAATATATATATTATTCAGATATTTTAAAACTTGTTAATCCACATTTACTGCAAGTACATTACATTTATTTATTTGTTTTGTTGAATTACACTACTAGAGCATATTGATTTGTTAGTCTTTGGTTGTTGGATGTCAAACATTTGGAAATTTTAACATGTAGTCAAGTGTGAACCAATATGGATTTTGTACCACTGTCTTCGTCTTGAGTCCGATGCCCTGCTAGATGACCATTGAGCTGGTATTTCAAACAGTATGGTATAGAAGCTTAATGAGTAGGAGTATGCCACTTACACTGTCCAATAGTTCATAACTTATTTATCAAAGTATATGGTCTGTATATTGGAAAGCTGATGTAAAAGATCTCTTACTGCTAATAAGAAAGAATAGCCTATGTGCAGTACCATATGTTTGATGCCTAATAGCCAGTGAATAAACGATGAGCTGGGGTGTCATTAAACAACCAATCATTTCTTTTCTCAAGAGTGGGATCTAGCTCAAACAGTAGCCTGTCTATCTGTGAAGCTGTTGGTCGTCGGATCGATCCTTCTCAGTAGACCCATTTATCACAAGGTGCTATTTTCCACAACTGGTTCCACAAAAGCCATGGTATGTGCTGTCCTGACTGGGATGGTGCATATGAAAGACCCCTTGCTGCTTATTGGAAAGAGTAGCCAATGTGGCAGCAGCAGGTTTCCTCTAAATAAATATGTCAGAATTACCATATGATTGACGTCCAATAGCCGATGATAGATAAAAATCAATGTGCTCTAGAGGCGTTGTTAAATAAAACAAATTTTGCTTTTTTACTTTCTTTTCTCAGTATCTGCTGATTAAACAATACGTTTGGATGTCATAAAACAAACTTTCATTTGTGTTGAAGTACAAATAATGTGGGTTTTTTGGTTTACCATGTACACACCTGCATGGTTTGTGTATAAGATCTATAAACATGATAAAATGTTATTAAATACCCTCAGCATGATACAATGTCATTAAGTTCCATCGGCATAAACATGCTGGAAGATCTATTTTTGTACACTTTTTTATGTTGTTACCAAGCAATATAATTATTATATTTAACTTTTCAATATTGGCTAGAGGCTTAATCTGTACTCCATGTCTTGTACATATGAAAGTGAGTGAGCCTCAGTGCTCCAGCGGTAGACAATCAGGCTCTCAAGCTGAAGACAGAGGTTCAAAATCCTTTGGAGGCTGTCTCACACTTGACTATGCGTCAAAATAACCAAATGTTTGCCATTCATTAGCCGATGATTAATAAATCAATATGCTCTAGTGGTGTCGTTAAAAAAAAATGTATATATGAAAGATCATGGTATGTGCTGTGTTGTCTGGAAAGTTCATTATATAAGATTGTTTGCTATTATTTGAAAAAAGTAACTTATTAAAGTAATTTTTTTTTTTTTTTTCCAAAAGACAAATAAAATTTAAAAAAAAAAGGAGGGTATGTGATGAGAAGTCCAAATAAATTTGAATGACTGGGGAAAGATTCGGGGCTAAAGATATAAAATCCTCTTTGTCTTGTTCTAAGTAATCTGCAAATTTGAAAGAAAGGATTGTTTGTTTAAAGATTCCCTGCCAGATTGCCAAAGAACTATTAAATGTGACACATAACTATCAGCGGCTATTAGATGTGACACATAACTATCAGCAGCTATTAGATTGTCATATGGTTCACAGAAAAAACCCTCTTTTGCCATATAGGGTACTCTTTTCAGTTACTAGCAAGGAGTCTTTGATATGCACTTTACCACTGACAGGACAGCACATACCATGGCCTTTGATGAACCAGGTGTGAACCAATGGTTGGAACGAAAAATAGCCCATTCTGTAAATGGGGGTACTGAGAAGTATCAGTCCGATAACTGACCACTTCACAGGCAGACACCCTAATGCTTGAGCTACATCCCACTCCCCTGACAAAATTGACACATACCAGAAACAGTTTTTATCTTGTTTTGAGCTAAGACATCAAAAACAACTTCCACTATCTACATTTCTTTTGTGTTTTATCTTCCTTGTTAAACCCGTTTTCAACTGATTTTATAAATACTAATAGTTGTAATTTAGGTGTTATGATGTAAAAATAGCCATAACATAATGCACCTACATTAAGAGTGCATTACATTGATTGGTTGTTATTGTGGGCTGTATTTAGAACACTTAACACTTGAGCTGTATAAGTACACATATTTGAAATTGAAAAGAAAGTTTTTTCTTTTGCAATAATTTTTAACATTAGGATGTAGTGTATAGTGATGAAATGATGTAGGAATGAGATAAAAAAAAAATTAAATAAAATTATATATAAAGTAAGGTGGAGGGAAGGGTGTGTGAGTGTTTAAAAATCAACCTTCACAAGTTGTTTTAAATCCAAAAACGAACTTAAATGTGTAGATTGTTTATTTTCAAATGAAAAATGTGGTGCAAAAATATTTTAAAAAGAAATAATTTTAGAACTGATATAGAAATAAAACATCAAATAAAATGTTAGCAGTAATTGTTTTGGAAGCAACACAACTTCTATGGACTTTAAATAATTTAAAACTTTACTCTTATGTCAGAAATAAATAAATTGCAAATCTAGTCAAAAATAACTGACCTACATAATGTTGTTAATTTTTGTTTTGATTGTTTTAAATATTATTCCCATCTTGGTTTCTCTGATCTGACAGCTAAAATATCCAGATCTTCAGACTGAAATAACAGGCCGGCCATATTGTTTTCTTTATGTTCTAGTGGCAGTTGGCTGGGCTACAAGTTTTGCTCTCCACTAAAATAAATAAACAAAATATGAATGAGTCATCCATGTAAGGCTTGTCTTACATCAAATGGTAAACTTAACAGGATGTTTACACAAGTTGCGATGTTTACTGTATCCAGGGTGTGTTGTTTAGAATGGGTAACACAAGCCCAGGGAATAAACATTGAGGCCTGACCTCCATACAAACAACAATCTCACTGGCTGATTCAGATAATTTGTAAATATTCCAAGATTCGCACAGATAATTGGATTTTAGTCTAAATGGATCTGGTGTTGATATTACCGTTGGTTCAGATGTTGCTACAAGCAAAAGACACTCGAATGTTCTTTGGAGCATTTTTACAGAAATAAAATACAGTTATCACATAATTACCAATCAAACACACAGAGGTAATTGGTGGGAGTGCAAGCAACGAAACAGCATATTATTCAAAATAATACTTTCCACAAATCTCGGCGCATTGATTTCCAATAATTTTTCTTTGCACTGTGCCGAATTGGGGCGAACAACATCTCTTTGTTTACTGCACTGTTATCAACAAGCAATTCAAGATGGACAGCTTTATTGAATGTGTTATTTTTGGCCATTGATGATATATAGGTTGTTCAGTAAAATGGTTATTAAAGCTAACAGAACTAAAAAAAATACAATCACAAATAACTATGTATAATCAGCTTTTATAGAATTATTTTGTAAAGGAAAGGAATAAGGCCTTTGTCTGTTGATTATCTCACCTCAGCCCCAAATATGCTTTTTTTTTGTTGTAATAAAACATGCTTAGCCTGTAGTATTTAGTTACTATTAAAATGCAGTAAAAACCACTTGGTTTGTGAAAATAACAATAATAAATTTTAAAAATAAAAAGAGGATAACGCCTCCCTCCCACGTAAAAATTTGAATCAACTCATAGACTTCCCAAAACCATACTTTGACCTCTAGTTAAGCCGATGTTTATTTGTTTGTGCTAGTGGGGTTGGGTGAAGGATTCGTTAAACAAATATCACTAACTTTGGTCATATTATATCATAATAGAACTATATGATCAAGTTATAATTAGGGTACATATATTTCTGATTGTCTAAAATTTGTTAAGAGTGTATTTTTAAAATCTTTTTACATTTTGTTTTATATGAATTTTCTAAAATTATTGCCTTTAGTGTTACATGTAGTTAAAAATTCAGACTGAGAAACCTGATAAATACACAGTGAAGTAGAAATATGACAAAACAAGTTTTCTCCATCAAAGCATGTTAACATCAGTTTATATCATTATGAAAGTTGATATACACATGTACTTATTATTTACATTTGCGATTTGGTTCAAAGATATATTTATTTAAAACATTTCAGCATTATCAATATGAACCTGCATACATAAGCCTATATGAGTAGAAAATAGCTCTGTTGTTTAGGGATGACTGGCTATTTCCTGTTCTCTATAATTTCAAATATAATAGTCACAGTGGGGTTGGATTTGATGGTGGATAGTGTGAATACATGTGATTCAATTGTTGGGTATATACCATCACCCCATTAAGAAAAATGCTCAACTTAAAAATAATATAATATTTGCTATTGGGGGACCACTTTTTACAAAAAGTACATAATCCTTAAATGAAAATACAGGGTATGTGTCTAATGTTTGCAAGATATTTGATTTGGCAGAACAAATGTTGCTTTTAAGAGAGATAACTGCTTATAATAAGGTCAGTTTAGTACAAAATTACAGGATTTGAGAAAATAGATTATTGTAGTATTAAACTGGAAAATTTGAGAAAATAAGTGACTGTTTTTTAAAGGTGGCTGTTTAATACAGATGACAGATTTCAAAATTAGATAATTTGAGAGAAAAGATTGGTGTATGTTTTATAAATTGCTTTTAAGTTTTGAACTTCAACAGTATATGTGACCTTTGTAAATTATATAGCCTCTCTACACAACAAGATTATCTTATTGCACTATCTTATAACTGAATAATATCAGTTATTTCCCTACAGATACAAAAACATTTCACTCATTGTTTATTTATGTCTCATTATTAAAGATAACAAATGGTAATGTTCCATCTTATGTTCAAATCTTGTATTTAATTTCTATCTGCATCTTTCACACAAAGTATTTATTTATAAGCTCAGTTATCATGAGGTATGTATCATTTATAATGCATTGCAAAATGTCTTTATGATCCATAACTTTGAAATAACACATGTAATATATACCATGAAAATCTTAACTTTGAAATTGATGACAACTTGTTGAAATGAAAAGATTTTCTCCATGAAGAAATATATACTGAGCATAACATACATGTAGTAATGGAATAAATCGACATTTGCTTTTATAAAAATCAATTGTACGCCCATGGGCATATATAGGTGCCAGTAAAGTTCACAGTATGCCTCAAGGTATATCCAGTTTGCCCTAAGGCTTTGAGTAAAAAAAGAAAAATTGTGTCAATATAGGTACAAATGGAAACAGTTTTTCTCAATTTCTCTGCACTGAGAAGCAACAACTTGGCTTTCAAAATAACAAAATTCATTTTTGGGCCGGGCACTTCACCCTCCTGGACACCTTATATATGCACACTGTTAACACGTTGACTGCCAAGTACAACATAGTGGGTTTCTTCCCTTTGTCGCTACAAGTATACTAATAATCAGCAATGTGATTTATGTGAAGAAAAAAGTATAACAATTTTAAACATTTAACTTTACATCATTGATGTGTTATTCCCTGTTGCTAGCAAACGTACTGATGAGTTATAACCATTGCTGGCATCTTTAATTTAATATTGTGTAGCACTGGCTTTAATACGAGTATACTCGTAATGGGAAAATGTGATATTTATATCTACATATATACTCGTAGTTGGCAGTGAGTATGTTAATAATTTTGTCTATTATCATTCTCATGTTCAAACAGGCTGCCTATAGCTGTATGATACATGATAAAATAGCAAGTTTTGTTCAGTACACATTTAGGAATAAGCTGGTGTTAGATACATTAATATACAAGCCTCACTGGTCCAGCGGTTGAACATTGGACTCTCAAGCTGATGACAGTGGTTCAAAACCCATAGGAGGCTGGCTCACACTTGACTACATGTCAAAATAACCAAATGTTTGACATCCAATAGCCAATGATTAATAAATCAATGTGCTCTAGTGGAGTGGTGAAAAAAAAAATGATACATTAATAAACACTGAATTAAAAAAAAAAAAAAAAAATTTGACAACAAATACAGTAAAATTCAATGTTTGCTCCCATGGGGAGCATGCTTGAACAGTTTTATATTAACAGTAATTTAAAAATCTCTTCGGTCTGCAGTATTCACTGATGTTAACTGACAGATAGTAAAAGTTGATTGTTATGGAAACAGTTTTTCCTATCAAACCACTTCACTTCTCCAATTGTTTTTATTTGTGTTAAATCTTCTTTATCTGCTATAGTGTAACATCCATCATAAGACTGGTTAACTCCATTACTCCCGTTTTTTTTTGTTTAACAACACTGCTAGAGCATATTGATTTATTACTTATCGCCTATTGGATGTCAAACATTTGGTTATTTTGACACATAGTCAAGTATAAGCCAGCCTTCAATGGGTTTTAAACCACTGTCATCAGCTTGAGAGTCTGACGTTCTACCACTGGACTACTGAGGACTGCAGATCAGTTCTCTGCAACTACTGGTGTGTTTAAGGCTGTGATATACTAGTAGTTGGTAGGGGAATTGTTAATAGCATTTTATTTCATTCATTTCTGGGTAAATTTGACTAAATAGTGATAAATGAGCATGAAATATCCATATTATCTAAACTCCACAAATGGTTAAAATATAATACCTTATCTAGATGTTACATTCAGCCTAAAGATGAAGGAAACATTTTCTTTGTGAATGTAAAGTAGGTTTCCCTTTAAATAAATTAGTAAGATACTCTCCGTAATAATAGTAATCACTACTAATCAAAATAATTACCAGCAGTCTTAGAATATTGGCACAAATCATCTTTTCGTTTTTAATGACACTAGTAGAGCACATTGATTTATTAATCATCAGCTATTGAATGTGAAACTCTCAGTAGACCCATTTGCAGTTTTGGCTATTTTCTGTTCCAACCTGTGGTCCACAACTGGTTCAGGAAAGGTCGTGGTATGTGGTGTACTGTATGTGGGAAATTGCATGTAAAAGACCCCTTGTTGCTTATCAGAAAGAGTAGTCTATGTGGCAGCTGTGGGTTTCCTCTAAAGAAATATGTCAGAATGACCATATGTTTGATTTCCAATAGCCGATGATAAGATAAAAATAAGTGTGCTCTAGAAGCGTTATTAAATAAAGAAACTTTATTATTTTTTTTACTATAGATCTAATGATGCACATTGAACTCTGACACAAAAATATTTTATTCAGGACTATAACAAAATTTATTTGAAAAGTTTGTGTGTGCTTATCTGAATTGATAAATATTTTAAAGTTAATGCTTCAAAGACACTGCTGTGTCACAGAAAGATATAATATTTATTAATAAGCATGTCATTTTACGGTTCTCTTGGGATACTGAGAAAAATTATCTTTGGTTTTGTAAAGAAACATCCTTTGTTTTTCTTATTAATTTTTTAATGGAGAGAAATGTTTAAGGTAAAAACTCCTTTGTAGTTCATAACAACAGTTTAAATGATTTCTCAGATTGTTGATTTCTATAGAAAGAAAACTTCAAACAGATTTATAAATTTTATATGTTGTATATTATTGGTAGAAAACAGATAAATATGTTATGTAGTCAAATTGTAATTCCTTTGAAAAGATATACCTTTTTTAAGTAGTTTTGTCTTTTCATTTGAAGTCCTTTTTATTTTTTTGTATTCTCTTTAAAAAATCAACACAAAGAAATGAGTTTTAAATTGTCATTTTCTTATTGGTTATTCATGTTTTACATATTCTTTTTATAACCTTCGATGTGTACATTGGCATTATTATTTTATAACGGTTTTTATTTTTTTAATAGTTTTTTACAGTAGGTTTTATGAATTTAATAATTTTATTTTTGGACACATTCCCCCACTTTTGGGATGGGGTTGGGTGGGGGGGATGCCTGTATAATTATCCCTTCCACTTTTTGCTTTAAAAAATTGAAATAAAATGCCTAAATAATAATCATTTCCAGTATTTCTATATATGATACCAATCTAACACTTAGTCATGCAGTCTTAGCACAAATATACCAAAGTACACAGCGGTTCTATTACAGTTTGAAGGTTTTAGCAAGAAAAGGCATTTCTAAAACCTTCATTTTCAAAAAAAACAATTTTGGTGGAGTATGCATCCACCTCACCTCCCAGCTCCATCCCCCACACTTTAGGAAGCCCCCCCTCCACCCCCCCTCCGATCCGTCAATCCCACTTCCAGGAAGCGATTGTTGCCCGTGCCATCTGGTGTAATCATTTAAACTGAACACTACTAAAAACATACATATAAGTTTTAAAACACAATTCTGTACTCTTAGACTCAATTAATCAATTTTAATAGCACTCTGGCTAATTCTCTGGAAGCAATTTATGGTGGCAGGGTCAGATTTTGAAAAGAACACATTAGTTGAGAAACCATTCCCATGATTTATAGTACTGGGAGCATCGCCTTGTATTGATAAACTGGCTAATATACAAGTTTAATAACACACTTCATGGTTTTAAAGATATTGAACCACTTTTATAACCTAGGGCCCTTTGGTTTTTAACAAAATTATTTAAACACTAAATAGCCCAATAATAGAGCATCAAAGAGGTTTTTTCATTTTGTCTTTGTCATATTAAAATTACATCTAATAGCTGGCTGTTGTTGTGTATTGTTATTCAGCATTGTTTATTCATCCACCCATCTGAAACTGTTATTGAAGATGGAGTGGTGAAGATACAATAGTGTCATAATAACTATATACCGGTACATATACACACATATGTATACATGAGTGTGTGTGTGTCCGTGTATGCATGTTTATATTAGGTGCAGTAATAGTGTGTGTATGTGTATATGTTTGATATATTTACTACCTTCACATGACAAATATGTTGTGTGCAACTGTGTATGATGTTTTATGTATATATGTGATTTCTTGTGTGTGGGGTGGTTGTGTGTGTGTCTGTGTATGGTATATGTGTTGTGTACTTGTGTGTTTGTGTGTTGTGTGTGTGTGTGTGTTGTGTGTGTGTGTGTTGTGTGTGTGTGTGTTTGATAATGATATATTTACTATCTTCACATGACAAATGTATTGTGTGTGGGTGTATTTTGTGTGGGTGTTTGATATATTTACTACCTTCACATTACAGATGTATTGTGTGTGTATTTTGCGTATGCGAGTTGTTTGAGTTGGTGTGTATATGTGCGTGTGTGTGTGCATGTGTGTATGTTTGATATATTTACTTCTTTCACATGACAAATGTATTGTGTGTATGTGTATTTTGTGTATGTGTGTTGTTTGAGTGGGTGTGTGGGTGCGTATATATGTGTGCATGTGTGTATGTTTGATATATTTACTACCTTCACATGATAAATGTAGTGTGCTGTCAGTTATTTTTAAAATCTGAGCTGACACACTTAACTAATTACTGTTTTTATAGTTCAGTGTTGAATGCCTAGCTGACGTGTGATAGTTACAGGATCAACTCCACTTAGTGAAACCATTCATTCCATTCCCCATTCTACCTTTCAATGCTGTGATGTGCTGTTTTGTTTGAGAAAGTGCAAGCATATATGGGTGGCCCTAGTGGATTTTTGTCACTAAAACATGTCAGAAATGCAACACTGATACATAATAGGTACTAATGTAACAATGCTAGAGCATTATTAACAGACTTTTTTTTGTCTTTTCTTTCCTGTATAACAACAGTGTTTTCCCCAGGATCTGAGTTCAAAGGGTTCGGCAAAATGGAATGATGTGACTTGAGCTCTCCGAAGGCAACAAAAATGCTATGAGGGTTTGGGGACATACTACCATATGAAAATGTTTTCAAAAATTAAGTTACTTTTAAATGTATTTTGGAGTACATAAAAAATTATGGTTATCATATACACATATTGTAGAACATGCTAATAAATAAAATGGGTGCCATTTTTAATTCTTTAAGTCAACACATGTTTACATTTCATCAATGGCAGTGGCATCATGCTTACCTAATAAACAATTTTTTTTTTAAATTGGGGGAGGGGGGAAACTAATTTCTTTTTCTTTATAGAGGTGAGTCTCATTTTTTCAGTTACATTTTTTACGGTCCCAGCATAGAAATTTATGGGGTCGGTGCTGGGTCTAAAAGAGACCATGGGGAAACACTGTAACAATATAGTACATGTATACTTGTAGACCTATTAGCATAACAAATTAAAATTGTACACCATCTGAATGTTTATAGTTATATGTAGAGTATTTGCATCTTGTGCAGTTACACGTATGTACCATACATTATTAAAAAATATATTCTTTTTTTTAATTATGAACAATATTGAAACTAATACTTGGCATTTGAAAGTGTTGTGCTACTTTCCTGACAGCTATTGACTAAACATTGTTATGTTAATGGTTCTGAAGTGGCTGTTTTTGTAGCAGCTGTAAAACAATGAAAATTATACAAAACAAAGGATGTTGAAAAAGTGTCAGCTTGTTTATACAGAAGTTCATGTCAGAATGGTGGGCTTTGACAGAAAACATTGCTGGAAAACAAACAAAATAAACAACACATCAGCTTTGGGGTTGGGAAAATATTTGATAGGAATGTTAAACAAATAATTAAAATAAAATTCAGATGGGAACTGTGAGAATATTATATACATCACATATGAGGCATTGTTTTATCATGGTATTGAAGTAAACTAACCTCTTAAACACAATATATTCTCTCAATATCCGCTCTTATTTCTTCTTTTATTTGTTGAGGGATGGGAACATTTGAGGAAAAGTGAACCTCCAGTACAGAAAACCTTTGAAAACATTGGACCTAATATGATGATTTTGAAATAACTTTTCCATTGGGAGGTGTGTGTGTGTATGAACAAATCAGATCCCGTTATATGTATCTGGGTCTTAATTGTAACTTCAGCCCTATTGCTGTTTCCTGTTTCACTCACTAATCCATAACTGTAGTATGAAATTTCTTTTCTCTGTGGAAATGTATAATAAAAGACTTGCTGTTAATAGAAAGACCATTAGCTTATTTGGTGATAGTAGGTTTTTTTTATAGACCATGTTACACAAAGTAATAGCTGATTAAATAATGTGCTTGGGTGTTAAATGAATATTACTCTCTTTTTTTATATATATATTTTTTTTATCTCTATATCTAAATTGAAAGATCTAAGATGACATATCAAATAGATGCTAGTAATGATATACTGTTATTAACTTCATTTAAATACTTGTATCATTTATGGATGTTTAAATGTACATCCATTCACTTGTCACTGACAGGTGATGTTAACTAGTGACAGGTGCAAAAAATACTTTTTGACATTTACACATTTGTTTAAAAGTGTTGTGGAATCATATGCTCAATCGTTTTCCCTATTCCTTTTTTTTACATTCCCTAGTGTAGGTAGCAGGTACTTACAAATACAATTTTAATGAAATCAGTGGTCAGGGATTTATTTGTAATGAAACTAGTTACTGGGGATGTATTTACCATTCATTTTGGAGTTGTTGAAAAGACTATTTTAGATTTCTTTAATTTCATACCACATACACAATGTTTGATACCAAATATTTCATTCTAAGTTTTTATCCATTTCTCTAACCTCTCCACCCCCCACCACCAGCATACACACACTCACACTCAGTAATTGTTCCACAATTTGAAAGTTACATTAATCCCTGGGCCTTTGCTAATGAAACCTTATAAAAGTCTGGAGTTAACTTTCTGGACTTTTAACATAACAAAACCATAACTTTAAAATCTGGACTTGGTTAAAAGTCCAGACTGCATTTTTATAAGTATGTACCTTAAAAGCACAAACAAGATTATTTCCACTTCTGTTTTTATGAAACAAGTAAAACATCTCTGTCCAAACTACACAAATATTTCAACATTTCAACAATTAAATAGTTTTGTTTTTATAATGCTGTACATGTATATTTTCAATTTCTTGCAGGTGGACTTCCCACCCAATCTCCAATTAGCCTGAGACCAAATGACAGTGCCAAATCTTCTCACAATGAATCAAAGACAAATGGAATTGATAAAAATAACCCTCTGTACAGACACAATCTATGTAAATGGCCTGGTTGTGACACGCCTTGTGAAGACTATTCCACCTTTTTAAAGTAAGTCTGCTTTGTGTAGATCTCATTCATGTGCATTTTAATTTTATTTATCAAGGAACTTAAGTCAGAATAAGGCTTAAGTCAAATTACAAACTTAAGTCAAATAAAACAAATTAAGTTCTATGATTTTAACTTAAGTTTCAAGAAAAAAAAACTCAACCATATTTATCACTTTTCTTAAGACTTAAAAATATGGTTTAAGTGTTTTGGTGGAAATTAATTCAAAATCATAGAAATTGAGATTTTTTTATTTGGCTTAACTCTAATATTTTTTCCTTCTTCTTTTTTCTCCATTTATTGTCACCATCATAACCAAAGTGCCTAAGTCACTTTATGGCCATTTATATATTTTCAACCTAACTCACTTCTTATAGCAGTTGCCATAAGCTGTAAAAATGTCTAACTCATTGTGCACTTCCTAACCAACTTGATGATAATTTGCCTAATGGTTAATAAATAGTCACTGATGGGTAATTGCAGCAGTATTTTACCTTTTTCTTAAAACCTCAAAAAATTACTTTGGTATGAGGGTGATGATATGCAGAAATGGCAGATTGTTTTTCTTCAAAAACAAATGTTATTGAAATTAGCAAGATATGTTAATAAAATATGCATTTGAGGGTACCCTAATATATTAATTTCATGATTCACTCATTTATCCATTCATCATGTCATGTCAGTTTGCATGTATACATGTTTAGAATTAAATAAAAAAATGTATAATAATTAATGTCTCCACAATAAAACAAATTACACAGTGTTCTTATGCATCTTTTTGTAATGTGTAATTGCTAGAATATCTTTATTGTAAATAGTCTGTATTAGATTGCCAACACTAGACTTCAGGCAACGTCTAGTCTTTTTAACCCACATACATTCTAAGCTAGGAATGGACTGTTGTTAATTAAGCATATATCTTAAGGCATGATTTACAGTATATTGAAATTAACAATTTACTCTTTTCTCCACTGTGTGTGGGATGACATGGAAGATTTGCAGTCTGATAATAATATATTACATACATATATATAATTTGGGAGGCATAGACAAAATTACAATAACAAAAAAAAAGAAAAGTGATGAGATTATCAAAACAAAAACCATGTAACTGTATTAAAATATATTAGTTGTTACTTTGTTTCATCAGTATATTGTATAAAAGTATTAAAATAGTATGAAATAATCATGAAATAGCAAAAATAAAGCTTTTTAAAAATAGAAACTTAAATTGAACAATAAAATAGTTAGAACAGATATAGATTACATTGTTTTTAAAATATAGTGAGACTTAGTGGTCCAGTGATAGGACATCAGACTCTCAAACTGAAGACTTTGTTTCAAAACCTGCCGGAGGCTGGCTAAAAATTTTCAAGTGTGTATTGGTCAAGTGGACCGGTCGGTCGTCGGATCGATCCTTCTCAGTGGACCCATTTGCAGTTAGGGCTATTTTTTGTTCCAGCCAGTGGTCCACCACTGGTTTATCAAAGGCCATGGTATGTTCTGTCCTGTCTGTGGGACAGAGCATATAAAATATCCCTTGCTGCTTATTGGAAGGAGTAGCCTATGTAGTAGCAGTGGGTTTCCTCTAAAGACATATGTCAGAATGACCATATATGATTGACGTCCAATAGCTGATGATAAGATAAAAATCAATGTGCGTCGTTAAATAAAACAAACTTTTTTGGTCAAGTTTAGGTCTACACTCAGTCTGGTTTGATATTTTGCTCTTTTTGGAGAATGTATCTTCTAGCAAGTAAAGTGTGTCTGATATGATTTGTTTAATTTCTCTCAAAAGACTCCATGTTGACCTGATATCTGTTACTCATATCAAAACTTTTAAGATTTAACACTCCACTCATGTTAGACTTTAGTCATTTTATTTGCACTGCTTTAAATTCTTTATTGTGCACTAAAGTTGTTGTTTATTTTTTGAGATAACATCTCATGATTGTTGGGTAGTTATATTTGTAAGTCAGTTGTTGCCTTGTGTAAATAAAGAAATGATAACAAGGGTTGTAAGCACACTTGAAACCTTTAACGTGCTTAAATTTTTGTTAACTATTTTTAAGCACTTGAAAATACTTGAAATGAACACTACCATAAGTCATATTAAAAAAGAAATAATAATAAATTTAAAAACAAAAACAAAACAACCCTTCAATTTTGTTAGTATTTATGGGAATTTATTTTCTGTCTACAGTGACCATTAAATATACATTGCTGATATCAGTATTATGATGTATCCAAAACTTAAAATTGAAAAGTTTTTTTAAACAAAACTTGACCAGTCCACGTTTTAGATAACTGAAAATAAACACATAAAATATATGACTAATTTACACAGTTGTTATGTAACACTGGACTTCAGATAGGTGTATACTATTATATTGTGTTTAAAAACAAATATCTTGATACATGTAGGCCTATGTAAATGTTTAGTATTTGTTTTATAGACATCTAAACTCTGAGCATGTCCTGGATGATCGCAGCACGGCTCAGGCTCGGGTTCAACTACAGGTTGTTAGTCAGCTTGAAATACAGGTCAGTTCTACATAACACAGCTAGGTATATCTTTATGTTGAATTTTAATACAGTACAGTGTCCAAACCAGATCTATGTGAGACTAACACAATATCTGTTTTAAAAAGAGTACCCCATTACACCGTTTTCATTGTGGTGTAGTTGTGAATAATCTTAAATACAGTGTAACAAACCTTAAATATTTATTTCATGTAACACCAAATTCCCTTACCCTCCAGTTTGACATGGGATGTTGCTCCTTTGAGAGTCCTTTTGGCTGCCCAGGGGTGTTTAAAACTTAATTGGGTATATATACTTAAAAAAAATAATACTATGATCATGATTAAATTCCCCAGCATTGCTACATATTTTTTCAGTTTTCAACTTTTATCAGTAATTTTACCACCACTGTTATTGAAAAGGGACTGCATTATATAGTCCAATTTGAGACCAAAAGACACATTTTTGATTGGGTATATGTGGGTTTATTTTGATGACTCAGTCTGGTTCGACTTATTCCCTTTTGACTTTAACACTGATAAAAGTATTTCATGCCAGCAACTGGTAACAGAAACAAAGTGTTATAATTCAAATTCCAAACTTTCCAGATAGATTTTCATAAATTAAAAAAAATGTCAGTACAATGGTTCTCTGATGTCATGCCCATTTAAAAATGGTGTTGTCCCTAGAGTAGTAAACCTGTATCCAGTGGTAGGACAGAGATTCTCAAGCTGAAGACAATGGTTTAAAACCGTGGCGCAGTGGTTAAGCTATCGGACTCGAGGCTGGTAGGTACTGAGATCAAATCTCAGTCGAGGCATGGGATTT
>JAULBS010001767.1:0-11568 GCA_032355785.1 Symmetromphalus regularis | reverse complement strand
TATTGGCTACTCTTTTCGATAAGCAGCAAGGGGTCTTTTATATGCACTGTCCCACAGACAGGACAGCACATACCATGACCTTTGATGAACCAGTTGTGGATCACTGGTTGGAACGGAGGATAGCTCAAACAGCAAATGAGTCCACCAAGAAGGATTGATCCAACCAGCAAGATGTAATCAAAACAATAAAGCATATTAAAAGTAACACTGCAACAGATGATTAATTCACTGTCAAATTATACATGTAAATTGGATTTAACTGTAAATACTAATAAGACTAAAATAGTGGTTTTCAGAAATGGAGGCCAAATAAGAGAAAGTATGAAGTGGGTCTTCACTGGATGCCAATAAGAAGTTGTAAATGAATTTATTTATCTTGTGGTTTTATTTTTTTATACCTGTAAATTTGCACGCACTCGGAAACAATTTGCAGAACAAACATACGTGTGTGTGTGTGTATATATATGTATATACAGTGAGACCTCGTTTATCCGCTGGATCCCCAACTGATCAATTTTTGATTATAATCGATCATCGGAACAACACTATCACATATTCTTTTTTTCGTGACTGTTTTAACACAAGTACTAGATCTTAACTGACTTTCAGAAAGTCTCTTCTACAGTATGTTCACAAATCCAAATTTAAAATGTACGTTTGTAAAGAATAATTTATGTCGATACCTGTTTCAGTAGAGTCCAATTTATATTGGACCAATCCGTCTACCCCATCATCATCATCGTCAGCCAACACCTTAGCTATTGAGGATCCTACCAAAACGTTTTCCATGATAGTGTATGGTGATTCCTTTCCTCCATATACTGGGGAAAATGGACGCCAAGACGGTGGGAACTCATTCAGTGGTAAAACCTATAAGAAATTAAAACATTATCATAAAAATAGATATAGCTGAAAGCAGCAAAAGCGGGCTTCAATAATTCTGTTAACAGGACTCTCTGATAAAAGTGGCATCAATAAATTCATTCTGGAAATCCTAGTAACGTCTTACTATATTGTGAGGGTTTCAACTTGAACACCTGACATAACACAACTCATAATACAGTACACAATAAATAACACAAGATGTAACGTTTAATTCCCAATTTATACTTAAGGTAGTTGGGAGATTCCTCCAAGACATTAAGGGCCAATAAATAAACACTGTCACTGGTGTTATCTTAAGGAAAGCAATGGTTTGTTAGTATTGGTCAAGCTGTAACATGATTGCAGTGAATTGTCTTGAGTGAAAGTTGAATGAGAGAGAGTTGCATATCTGGAAAGCGAGGAAGGTGTTTGTGGCTACCTCTCAATGTTCCTGAAATACCAACTTATATACCTCTACATTAAACATACCAACTTATATATCTCTACATTAAACATGTGAATTTGAATCCGTTTTATGTACTTTTTTGGGACACGGTGCACTCGGTCACAAATGGCATCGCCGACAGGATTTCATAATACGACAGGATTTCAGAATTCAATAGGATTAGGTTTCCTCTAAAACTTGAGAAAAAGGTGGAAATAAAAATAAACAAAACTGTCATTTAAAAAAAGAAAAAAGAAAGGAAAAGAAGATAATAATATAATTGAAAGAGAGGAAGAGAGATGGATTCAATAGGATAAACCTGACAAAAATTGAACAGTATCCCAAATTGATACAATTTTTTTTTTTTTTTAAATGACAAAGTAAACATTTCTTTAGAATCCTGATTTGATGAAAGACAAAAAATTAAACAGAAGATAGTGTGGTACAGACAGAATGGTGAACAGCTATGGAAGTTGTGAATACAAAGGATTGACTGATCAGTGCTTGATGTTGAAGGGAGGATGCTTGCAGGATTAGACTGAAATAAACTGATTAACGCTGTAACTGTGAATTAACAGAGGATGTGTGGTGAAAGAAACTGACAGTAGACACAGAAAATGAACAATCAAGATAGAACAAACTTTAAATCATAATTTGTTGTTTTCTTTATATATTGATTTGTATATAAGCAGGCCACAAACAGAATGTAAGGTAGGTGATTTTAAATTGTTTGAATGGGAATGAAAGGAAATTTAACAGTAAAATAAAGTAAAGTCAAAGTTATAACAGCTAGGTTAATTATGATTGGCCAGACCAGTACTGACACACTGTGTTACTATTTGATTTAAACAATAAGTTATATTTAAATACAGTGACTAATAACTGTCTTGGTATCCAAAATGTCTTTTTTACGTAACTGAAATAATGTGGGATTCAAACATTCTTATTTTTTTTTATCATAAAAGCATTTTAATACATTATGTACAGTATTATTCGGATTTTAAGTACTTAATTAAACTGTCATGAATGTAATAGGCAAAGAAAGATGTGTCTTGTTTTGATATATAATCTTGTATCATATTTAGACTACTTTAACCTTGTAGCAACATCTACGTTTACTCGACATCAGGAAAGGTGATAGACAGTTATGTTTAAGTTGTGTTGCACAGTACAGTAAATATTACTCAACACCCACCTGAAATTATAGTAATGGAGGGATGAGATTGTTTTTTTCTTCTTCATAGAATGGTATCGAAATATCAGCAAAACATTGGAGGGGGTAAATAGCCTACTTACCCCCCTTTTCCAATACCTATGCCACTGGGTAAATAGCAGTTCCCTATGAGTTATTGTTAAATTCTTGGCTGTGTCAATGCATCGATTTCTTGCAACGTACTGGTAGCATTTTAGATTGTTGTTGACTGAAGTTGTAACAAATAAATTTAAAACAAAACTGTAAAGAATAATGATTGTTTTTACACGTTTTGGGGTGCATTCTCAGTGAAACAATGCTTTGAGACAAGGAAGGAAACTTGTACAATGTGGAATCAACTTGAAGGGCTCGGTGGCAAACCACATAGGACACCATGGTATTTGACTCCGGTGCTGTGGTGAAATTCGAACCCTGCTGGTAGATGCGATGATTTCTTAGAATAGGCTGTGTGTTCAATACAGGCTTTTCATTTTATTTGAGAGTAGGAGTTGGAAGGAAGAGAGTAGGAGGAGGAGCACTATAATTTTAAAGGAACTCGTTTTTTTTTTTAAGGGGAAAGTAGACGACGCAAGTTTGCAAATAAACCGGTAAATGCACCGCCCGCCGCCTTGTTTTGAAAACACTGCAATATACAATATATATTAGACCACAGAGCACTGTCTCACTCAGGCAAAGTAATTCTCCACTGAATTCAGATAACCTCTACGAAATGCAGAATTCTGCGAAAAGACAAAAAATTAAAATAAATAAATTAAAATAATAATAATAAAACATCCTTGGTTGTTATGTTCTCTCTGCGTGAATGCTTGCGGTATCACTGCATCAACCTTGCGTTCAGTACAGGCTAGCATAAGCGGTCGCTACGTTGAAATTTCAATGGTTCAAAACATTCTCATTGGGTTTAACATGAAGCTCCAAACCTCGTCCAGCTTGCAATTTTCTCCTGAATGCACAGGCGCAGTCATCGTCTTCTAATGCATGAGACATTGTCATCATGAGGGAAGATATCGCTCCTTGCAAAACATCAACAGCAGTAGTTGATACCAAAATGAAAAATAGGAGGTGCCGGGATTGGTTGGATATAGAGTATCAAGGGGAAAGAGTCAAAATGTTTCGAGAAATTTCGGATCTTGGGCAAAAGCATGTTGCACGGTTTGCCGATCAGAAATTGTCTATGCTTTTAATGGCAAACGGGCTCTGTTTGATCATTTGAACACAAAAAAAAACACTTGAGTCCCCGGCATAACTTTTCCGTGAAAACCATTTTTTTGTCAGTACCATGCGTGTCACCCTTCCATGTTCAGATGACTTACTCGAAAAACTGCACAACTAACATTTCTTCATCGTAACATGTATAGTAAAAATTTAACAAAGCCGTGACTGAATACTTTCACAAAACACATTGCTTATTCAGCGGGAAATGGAGATTTGTTTTAATCTCATGATAGACATTAATCTCATCTCATTTGAATGTACATCAATAACATGTTTACATGTATGCATAAGTTGTGGGTTTCTTTTCTAGAGTCGTGCCATGTCTGTCCTTTCTTTGTAAAATTGTCAGATAATTAATCCATTACCATACATGACTTTGAAACGTAATCCTAGGCACATCAATGTATTTTGACTTGGAGCAGACTGTTTATATTGTAGAGGTAAAAAAATATTTTACTATGAATCTCCTAGTGATCTTAATACACTAACACACATATTTAGATTTATTTTGACCACAGGCCATATTGTTCGTGTCAAAGGATTATATAACAGGAAATGTGTTTGGCTACATGTGGTCAGTGTGGGGTAGACAGCAGTCAGCGGAGTGGGGTTGTAGAGATAGCAGTCAGTGGGGTTGTAAAGAGAGTGTTTAATAGGCTGTTAATTACTGGGAATTAGATCTTGTGGAATTGTGCTGACCTGGACAGGGTGATTAGGTCAAGACATAACTTTAATATAATGGTGTTTGGGATGTCTGTTTACAAAGGGATTTGATAACAAATAGTTACGGTTCCTTTATATTCTAGAGATTATAAATTAAAGAGGGTAAAATAAATTATTATATTATTGGAATAAGTAGTAAAGAAATTTAAAGAACATACTTTGCCAGTAATTAATTTGTGTTTAAAATTAAATACTCGAGTTAATTACGAATTTTTAGTTGCAGAACATATGTTTAAGTTTAGAATATTTGACAGTTTATGGCATTTGACATGGTCATTGCATGATTAGCTACAGACCAGAGACAGAGGCGAGAAAGGCTCGTCACGATGAGAAGAGATAAGAAAGTAAGTGTTGATTCCCTTATTTATCTGAGGAATAGAAATATCAAAGGCAGAAATAAGATTCAAGACCATTGGAGAAGTGAGTTGTACAGAGTTGTTGAAATGTGAGATACAGATGTGAGATTGTATAAGGTATGTCACCTGGAAGATGACAAAGACATCCGGGTGGTGAACAGGTTGGAGATGAAAGAAAGCTCATCAAAATACACCCATAATTACAGAGAGGTAAGTAGTGCTTTAGGTGAGAAATAATTAATAACAGTTGATACGAAAAGTGGTAAGTATTTAGGCAGAGTAACAAGTCTAGATGGTTTGTAAAAATATGTTTTATATCAGCAAACTGCATTGCTCGTGTCAAATACCTCAGAAAACATACTTAATTCAAAACATTTATTTCAAAATGTACTTGGTAAAACTTACAGTAATACTTAAATGTGTATGTTGTAGAAATGGGTAGTTTAAAATAGAAATTTTAGAGTAGTAATTAACAAAATAATAAATCCAGTCTCAAGAGTGTCATCATCTTAATAATACAATGTTTTCGAGGACGTAAAGCAGGACAGTTTGTGAGGGACAACTTGAACACCTGATATAACACAGCTCATGATACAGTACACAACAAATAACACAATGTGTAAGGTTTAATTACCAATTTATACTTAAGGTAGTTGGGAGATTCCTCCAAGACATTAAGGGCCAATAAATAAACACTGTCACTGGTGTTATCTTAAGGAAACCCAGGGCACCAATGGTTTGTTAGTATTGGTCGAGGTGTAACATGATAGCAGTGAATTGTCTTGAGTGAAAGTTAAATGAGAGAGTTGAATATCTGGCAATCTAAGACCTTCTAAATTAACAAATTTAAATACACTATCCAACTAAAAAGTAAAGTTTCTTTTATTTAACAGTGCCTCTAGAGCACACCAATTTTTATTTTATCATCATCTATTGGACGTAATACATATGGTCATACTGACATATGTCTTTAGAGGAAACCCGCTGCCACTACATAGACTAATCTTTCCAGTAAGTAGCAAGGGATCTTTTATATGCACTTTCTCACAGACAGGACAGCGCATACCATGGCCTTTGATGAATCAGTTGTGGACCACTGGTTGGAAAAGGAAAATAGCCAAAACTGCAAATGGGTCCACTGAGAAGGATCGATCCGATTACCGACCACTACATCCCGCTGCTACATTCAGACATGGTACTGACAAATAATGGTTTTCAAGGAAAGGTAATGTCGGGGATCCAATATTTTTTTTCCCATTCAAGTGATCAAACAGAGCCTGTTTGCCAAAAAAAGTGCAGAAAATTTTTTAAACTGTGCAATACGCTTTGCCTTGGATCCGAAGTTTCTCGAAACCTTTTTAAAGTGTTTACCCTTGATACTCTATATCGCAGAATTCCGCGATTTCGTGAAGACCTTTTCGTGGAATTCTGCAATTTCATGGAGAAGTACCATGCCTGTACATTACCCAACTATTTTGTTTATTATGATAGTGTAAAGGTATACAATTAGGAGATAAACATACTCTGATTTCATTTCAGAGGTAGGTTATTATGGATTTTAAATCCCTAAATGACATTTAAAACCGAATCAATGCATTAGCGTGAGGTTTTAAAAGTAACATTTCGTGGTTTCAAATCCATTCTTTCTACCATTGGTATAAAATGACTTTAAACTTGGAACTGTTTCTATAACAAGTGGAGGAAATAGGTATACCTCCAACAAGTGACACAAAATTATGTGGCCATTAGATCGCCACCCCACAGGCCTGCACAAATAAAAAATCTACATAACCGGAAAACAATTTGCCTACTTTGATTTACATATTAACCTGGGTTTTTTTTAAATGGAAAAACAACTTCAAAATTAGTATTAATAAATAAAACCATTGTCACTTTGAAGTAAAAAGGAACTATAATAAATATACATTAAAATTTACAGTATACACATGAAACTTATGCCCAGTCATTTTTTTGCTTGTTACATTTTGCACAAAATTTTGTTGAATGAAAACCTGAAAACTGAATTTGAAAAAAACCTTTGCACGTGTTTATTGATCGTTCTCTGTAATCAACAGAAGATTTCCGATTGACATTTGTTAATGGAAGCATCTCAATTTCTGATTGGCTTCATTTTGAAGGAATTCCCTTTGGCGACATCTAACAACCAATGAGAATACATTACACTTCCCAACTTAAGTATTCTAACTAGACTGGTATTTGTAATTTCTGTTACATGGAATTATAATTATGCATGTTGGAAATCAGTCAATTTGTTTAACTCCGAGAAAAAGATGACAAAAACTTTATTTAACCACTTTTACATGAACGGTAAATCAGTTATGTGAAATAAATTTTCATAGCCAATGCATGAACACAATGAACAAATTTTACAAGAACGGTAAATTGGTTAGGTAAAATAAATTTGCGTAACCGATTCACGAATGAAACGATCATGCGTGTAGTTTGTGCGGGCCTGCCCCAGCCACCGTCTTACTTTCATGAAAAAAAAAGAAAAAAAAAAAGAAAGAAAGGAAATGAAAGGAAAATACACCCGATAGATCTAGCTGACTCTCCAGGAACTTTGCCTTTGGTGGAGTCAGTGTAAACATGTGCAACTTCTAAAGGTCCAAAGGTGAACAAAGAATGTGGATGTCAATGAGAATTAATGTGTGACAACAGTGCGGAGCAAAAATGTCTCAGGCTGGTCGGTGGTATATTTTGTTTATTTTAAAATTATTTAAATGAAATCTACTAAAATAACTGTAGATTGTGAGAATATGATTTAGCAACGTTGTGTGATGGGTTTTTTTCCAATATCGTTTTAAAGTGTTTTACTGTACTCGCTTATATGTCTAGAAAAGTAAAATGCTAACTTGTTCCGATGCTTGGTGGTGACCATTGGTATGTCTCATGCGTGTTGGTCTCTTGTTAATGATTCGTTATTTTATTTTCATTTGAGATGAATGTTTTCTTGAAATTCCTTTTAAGTAAAATTGTTCAAATACAGATCATTTACATGTTTTAAAAGAATTTAGATGCAAAACAAAATGCTATAAAATAGAATGAATGTAAAGTAGCTCATTTAGTCATTACCGACCAAGCGTGTTTACGTTTGGTGCATCATTTCAAATTCCTACATGGCCTAATTACATTCAAAGGTAGTTTAATGCAGGTTTATTAACCATTTTTTAAAGTAGATAGCCAATCAGAATCTAGTATTAGCCAATCAGAATCCAGTATTCTCCAAAGTTTTGGTAGAATTAGAGTTTTTAAAAGTAGTTTATTATTTAGTTTTACTGTAATGTATGGTAGTTATAAAAATGGTCACTGTAACAGTGAAAGTATAAAAAAAATTACAATCAAAGATAAAAACTTTCGTTCCCATTTCTTTAATTTTCAATATAATTTTATGAAAGTTCATTAAAAAAAATAAGGTTTCCTACTAATTTCAAATATATTTCCATTTCCATTCTACTTCAACTCAAACTAGTTATCCATAAAAAACAATATGCATAGGTCTGTTTTTCAAATTATATAGTCGTACCTGTATAACCACCATGGCTGTTCCAGTTTTCTTTTCCTCACCATCATCCACTGCATTTATCACCAACTTGTAAGACTTGACCGCTTCATAATCAGTGGGAAAGCTAGTTGTTACGATGTCATTACCAGATACAGTGAATTTGTTATTGGTCTCGTCTCCACCATCAATAGAAAGTGTGATGTCACTGTTGGGGGGGGAATCAGCATCCGTGCAGGATATAGTCATCACCTTCATGCCTGATGTAGAAGAAATATAACATAAAATTATTCAACAATTATCTTATTCTTCTTCTGTTCATTCACCATGGGTCACACTTGGAGAGTAGCTCTCGAGATGATGATGGTGGTCTTCTCCACAGCTTTTCCTGAATGGAGGCAGGCATCGGCCAGATCTCCTCCCTCAGCAACTGATGGGTTCTGAAGTCCTGGAGGATGTGCTCTGTTGTCTGTTCTGTTTCCTCACAGGGGCACACGGGTGATGGCACGTGGTGGAAACTTTTATACATGTGCTGGTTAAGATGGTCGTGTCCTGTTTATTATCTTATTAACAGTAGGTTATAAACAGTAGGTTGAAAACTGTCAAAAATATGTCAAATTTTAGTTAGCGGACAGCAGATAACTTCACTTTGGAGTACCTGATAAAAACCTAAATATCAATCCTATAAATTAAAGAACACACAGTCATGCACACACAAACAAAGAAACAGAACTTTTTTTATCATTCAAACATATAAATACATCAAACATGCAGATGTTGCTGACCAGTGTCTAACTACAGATATGAATGGCTAATCGAAACTAGAAGAAGAAGAATTAATATACATATAATATCCATCCTATAATGAAAGAATACAACCATGCCATGCACATACACAAACAAAGAAACGCTAATATCGCTAATATACGGATAATTACTCAACAATGCGAACAATAGCCTACCTATCAATACAGATGATGTTAACTATGACGGGTAATTACTTGACAATGAGAACACCAATTAGTTTTCACTCCTGTTTACAAATTAACAGTGAAGACATTTCAAAGGATGTATAGTCTACTAATTAAATATAGAGCACAACTATACAGATTCTATAATTACTGAAATTACAACATCACTTTTATAATGCAAATGTTGATACATTTTTTAAAATAATATTTTAGATGTGTAATCTTTATTTATTCTTATTCATTAAATAGGCAATTAAATAACTTTTAAACAATAATTTTATTTTCTTAACACGGTTATACCTAATTTTTTATCATATTATATCAATGCGCAAATTATTTATCACCATTAATAATAACTTAAAATTTTATAAATGTTTATCATAATCTCAACTATCACATTCTATTCTCACAAATGTATAGGTAAGATATACTTGGAACGAAATTTGTTCACCGTGTACGAAGTTGTTCGTGTACGAAGTTGTATCGTGTACGAAGTAACCAGGGACGATGTTGACCACGGATGAAGTGATCTGTTACCCTTATTACCATCCCTTTTCACAGTAAATCCCACAGTATCCACTGATTTCACCTTCAACTGCTGACACATTAAAAACAACATGGCAGTAGAACAAATACGTCACAAATACGAAACTTTCAGTTCATCCGCTATCTCTGTGGAGTCATTAAAAAATAAAATAAACCAGTCACAATGTAATATATTACTATTTTCATTTACAACACACACCACCACTCCTCCAAATCGCCAACAATTCCTCTCTTCATTTCCCATTCATCACCTTTCCTCACCTCAGTTTCGTATTTGTGACATATTTGTTTGACCGCCATTTTTTTTGAAGGTGAAATCAGTGGATACTGTGTGATTTACTGTAAAAAGGGATGTAATATTTCTTGTAATTTTTTGGTCGGAAACTGAAGCATTTGTAGCCAGAAAACTGCAGGGCTTTGCTCTATAGTGGGTACATAGCCCTCAATGGACGGGATGCCAATCAATAACCAATAATCAATAAGCAGCCCGTCCGTTTTGGACAATATCTAACATAGTTAATTATTGTTGCAGGGTTTTATTTTCTTCGTAATAATAATAAATTGTTACAAAGAAATGTCATAGTTGTTCTCGTTTTAAATAGCACTGTTTAGAAATAAATTATTTTTGACATAATATGCATATTTTAAGATTAAAAAAAAAATTATGGCGAAAATATTAAAACAAGAGAAACTTGAAAAAAAACTTAATGACTTCTATGAATCATTAATAATTTTTATGAACATCATTGCTATCTATTTTCATCTCATGGCCCAAAAGGATGTTTTACGCTACCAAAATATAACAAACAGATAACGATAGCAGCCATTTTTTTCTTCGCGTTAATTTAAGGTAGCAACCTTAGGGCTTACAATAGCTCCGGACCAATTGTAAATATTGACCTTAAACTAGGGCTATTGTAAGCTAGGTACATTTCGTAAAACGGGCTAACAACTTTAAGAAAAAGTTACAATCTAAGGTGACTTAGGCCTTTTACACTCGAATCGAAAGTTTTTTTTTTTAGTTATATTTTTCGTTCTTTAGAAGTCCCACTTACTCAAAACACTTGTCAATGTATTAAGTTTTTAAGTTTGGGGGCTAGACATACCAAGCTTTCTCTTCAGTATGCTTCTAAACCATTAAATCATTACCAAAACATCCTGCTCATGACGTGGTATTTGAATAAAAATATGTGAAGTTGTTTGATGCTAAGCCAAATGCTATTCCTACTTTTGATTTTCGTATCAGGCAGTTTGATGATATAATTGAAACTCCATATTTTATTCTTCCACCATGGTATATTAAACCACCTAATATTGTATTTGATCTAGTGCATCTGAAGAAAGATCATACAGATGCACTAGTATATAAACATTTCTTGGAAATTAAGAGTAAATACAGTGATATCGTTCATGTCTATACAAATGGATCACGACAATGTAATGCTGTAGCCTCTGTTACAGTGTTCCCATCTGAAACAATTTCCAAGAGATTGCTTGATTCGGCTTCTATTTTATCTGCCGAAATTCCGGCAATTCTTGATACCCTAGAAACAATCAAGCATTCAGATGCATCCTAATTCATTATTCTTACAGACTCATTTTCGTGTCTCCAGGCTTTACAAAATATGAAGCTGGAATATCCCTTAATTGGGATGGTGATACGAAAGTGTGTCTTTTTATCTTCAAAAAAGAAAATTGTTTTCTGTTGGGTGCCC
>JAULBS010001756.1:0-11568 GCA_032355785.1 Symmetromphalus regularis | reverse complement strand
CCCCTCTTTGTAATGCTGTCGTCTGATAAGACTTGTCAACGCTGTGCAATATCGTCGATTTTAATATACGAGTGAATTAGTAATATTTTAAATCATTATTTAACAAAGAATAAATTTTTTTGGAACATAGAACTTTTTTGCTATTTCCAAAACTCTAGTCCTTTTTTGCCTAGGTTCACGCAAACTAAAGTGATCACCAAAAATACATGTTCCAAGTAGCGTAAACAGACTATGGTGGTGTCATTAAAAAAACACCATGCTCATCAAGAACAGAAATGTATCAAACAATATTATTTATTTATTTTTCATCAGTTTCTGTGTCTTAATAACATATTTTAAATCTGCAAGAAGTGTTTTGTGTAGTCTAGATATAGACTCAATACCTTATCAGCATTGTCCATAATACTGGGATTCAAAAGACCAACAACTGCGCCAAGACTCGTCTTCCAGTGTTCTTTGTAAACTTGACCAAATAGGAAGAAACTGACAACGCGTTCACAGTCTTCTAGGTCACACATCTTCCAAATTGTATACGTCTTGCCCTGGTCATACAATGTGATGTTCAGATGGGTCAATTTTAAAAACATTATTTTATATTCAAAATTTTAAAATATCTAAACACAACTAACACATTACCAATCACAGACAAAGTCTATAGGCTATTCATGTATTATTAGCAAGTAGTTTTTTAGACTGAAACAAATTACTTTGTGAATTGACTAAATTTATAATAATTTATTTTCATATAGGGCTGAAGAGGTATTAATAATTTTCGATATTATCTTATTTGAAAGAGGTGAGGGTCAAGGCAAGTGTTCAAATTTAAATTATCATTAAAATAATTATTGAAATAACGAAAAAAGCTAAATACTATAAATCAAGAAATTAATGTACCATATGTATACATCAAAATGCATGTTTTTATTGATACATTTTACTTGGTCATTTTCTTACAGGGTTCTGGAAAATGGGAGTCATCATGACTCACACGGTTTTATTTCGGGAGTCATCATGAATCACACGATTTTATTTTGGGAGTCAAGCATTAAAAAATGGGAGTCACCTATGACATATATATTTCAATCACATAACTGAATAACTTGTCTTGTTTATATTACATCCATTATCTACTATTGTATCTTTATACTACTTATACATGTATATCCATTGTTTTTCCTTCTCATAAATAAGCATTAGTTGTGAATTTAAAAAAATAAAATAAAATCAACCAATGGAAATATTTTGCGTCAACCATGACATGCACATATTTTATTTAGGAGTATTTTAGCAAAATATTGCATCAAATACGCAGGATTCCTGCTTCATGTGAAACCCTGAATGATCCTATTAGTTAATCATAAGCCTTTCTGTAACTGCAATACAGGTATGTTGAAATGATTCTGTTAGTTAATCATAAGCCTTTCTTTAACTGCAATGTAGGTATGTTGAAATTTTCATGAGCCTTTCTGTAACTGCAATGCAGGTATGTTGAAATGTTCACAAGCCTTTCTGTAACTTCAATACAGGTATGTTGAAATGTTCATGAGCCTTTCTGTAACTGCAATGCAGGTATGTTGAAATGATCAAGAGCCTTTCTGTAACTGCAATGCAGGTATGTTGAAATGTTCATGAGCCTTTCTGTAACTGCAATACAGGTATGTTGAAATGATCATGAGCCTTTCTGTAACTGCCATACAGATATGTTGAAATGTTCATGAGCCTTCCTGTAACTGCAATGCGGGTATGTTGAAATGTTCATGAGCCTTTCTGTAACTGCAATGCAGGTATGTTGAAATGTTCACAAGTCTTTCTATAACTGCAATGAAGGTATGTTGAAATGATCAAGAGTCTTTCTATAACTGCAATGAAGGTATGTTGAAATGATCAAGAGCCTTTCTGTAACTGCAATACAGGTATGTTGAAATGTTCAGGAGCCTTTCTGTAACTGCAATGCAGGTATGTTGAAATGATCCTGTTTAACAGTAGATTAATCATGTGAGTATCAAGATGCAGGTAAATACAGATACACCTGCTGTCCTTTTGAGTTTAACACTGACACATATAGGCATTAATTTGTTAAAAATTAGTGAAGATTTATTGTTATTTTTTGTGCAATTTTATAAGTAGAGCCCTTTTTTAAATTTTAAAGTACATTTTTGTCCCCTTCTCACCAGAAAGGCTAGATTTGCCCTGGAAGATAGGTTTCACTGTACAACCACCTGACAAAAAAAAAACATGAAACAAGTCCCATTGCATTGCATGTATTTTAACCTATATATAAAGACCACATCAAAATAAAGAACTCATTTTGTAGATCACATGAGTGGCCTTTAATGGAATGTATAAAGGATAATGAGAAAGGCAACCCAAAAATTTGTTGCTAAATGAAAAGAGTAGCCTTTGTAATAACATAGTTTATTATGTTTCCTGTACTATAGTTACTATTTGTTTGACACCTAATAACAGTTAATTAAACAATATGTTATCAATCAAACATTCTTTTTTGCTCTCAGTACCT
Source organism: Symmetromphalus regularis (assembly GCA_032355785.1). Classification (NCBI taxonomy): domain Eukaryota; kingdom Metazoa; phylum Mollusca; class Gastropoda; order Neomphalida; family Neomphalidae; genus Symmetromphalus; species Symmetromphalus regularis. The sequence goes on along the minus strand of JAULBS010001756.1, from coordinate 9,050 downwards.
CGGTTACTCATTAGCAGTAAACTGTACTGTATTATAATAAAAAAACATACACATGCAGTGTAGCTCCGTTCACTCAAAAATAAAGACACAAACAGCAGGGTTGGCGGAATGGCTCACCTTTTTGTTAAAGGTTGCCTGTTTTATTATTAAAATTATTATATTGTAAATTATTGAAAATATGATAATAAAGAATTATATACATTTATAAATATTTATTGCCTGAGGAATATGAACAGCAGCTGGTGAGGGCGATTTTTACTTTGGCTTTTTACAGTCTTGCGAGAATATGGGAATTATAACAAGGATCAGCATTTGGATTTGGTAGTTCAGTTGTCTGATCACTAGTTCAAAAAATCAGGCACTGGATTGAGTTGGTACTACGTGACATATTCACATTTCAAACATAATGTATCAGGTCAGTCGTACACATTTCCAGTAGATGCCCTCTCAGCTTCTGCATTTTGCCCAGTAAAAACTTTACACAAGTATATAACTCTGAGAGGCCCATCTAAAGGGCCTTTGTTTGTACAGTCAGGGGGCTCTCTTTTAAACATTCTTTTTTTCTGTTTCAAGTAATATTTAAATTTTATGAGTAATAAATTTATTTCTATCTTTTTGTGCTGAAGGTTGTTAAACAAATGTTCTATCTATCTGTGTTTTTCTTATTTTGTTCTTGTGTGGATGGTGGATCATTAAATATTCTCTCCATCTGTCTTTTTCTTATTTTATTCTTGGGTGGCTGGTGGATCATTAAATATTCTGTCCATCTGCATTTTTCTTATTTTATTCTTGGGTGGATGGTGGATCATTAAATACTGATATAGACCCAGTGATATTCCGTTTCAAAAAAATCTCTTTTCCGTTTCATGTTTTTTGTGAATTCTGTTTCGTTTCCGTTTCAGAAATAAATAAAATAAAACTTAATTGTGCAAGCTTTATTAAAAAGGGTCTAGCTTTGACAGGTCGTAAAAAAAAATGAAATATCACTAAAAGCATTTATTTTTAATTCCGGTGTGACTGAACGGCACAAATGCTGAATGCAACTGCAGAAATAAACTTCTTGCATTCAATACAGGCTAGCATTCGTGAATGCTGTTGCCATTTCACTGGTCCCAAACATTCTCATTGGGTTTAACATGAAGCACAGCAAAAACCAGTCTAGCTAGCCATTAGCAATTTTGTCCTGAATGCTGCCCAGGCAAGCGACTGTCCCCAATTATGCAGACTCAGTTTACGACAAGCGGAAATCCAAATATATCTGGTAAATAAACACATCACGCATTGACAAATCATCAGTTTTAAAGCCTTGCCAACTCAACCAACAGTACTGTACATTGACAAATCATCAGTTTTAAAGCCTTGCCAACACAACCAACAGTACTGTACATTGACAAATTGTCAGTTTTACAGTATGTAACAATAGTAAAATGATATAGCTTTTTCGCTGAAAAAAATTCTGATTATGAAATACGAATTCTGTTTCATAATGTGAATTCCGCAAATTCTGTCCATTTTCTACTAGTATTCTGTCCATCTGTGTTTTGTACTCTACAGGTTTTACAGGTGCTACCTGCAATCAAACCATTGATTTCTGTTCATCCAACCCATGTGAAAATGGTGGTACATGCAGTTTCGATGACTCGGGATTTACTTGTAAATGTGAATCAGGTAAACAACAGTTGACACTTCCTCATTTAGTGATACATCTTCTTTTCTTTCTGTTTAAACTCAGCTAGTAATTCAAGCCAGAATAATACAATTATCTCAATGTACTCTACACATAAAATACAATGATTTGTTAATCATTGGCTATTGGATATCAAACTTTGGCTATTTTGACACATAGTCAGTGTGAGCTAACCTTTGACAGGCTCTACATAGCAGTTTTGTCAGTGATCATGAATTGTTTGATGAATAGATTTTTTTCTAGTGAAATGAAATCTTTTGAAAAATAATACTTAATTCCTCATTAAAACTGAAGCAGGAACCTCATTCCTAGAATAAATGTTCTGAAGATGCTTGTATCCTTGGATATACATTCTGTCAAAACATATTCCATGGAGGAATCAGTATACTATGAATGTATTTAGTACTAGAAATTAAATAGATGAAATATATTTTTAAATTTATAAATTAAGGTTCTCAAAGAACTTCTTAGGCTTATACTCAGTGAATGTGCTAGTAACTTTCAATAATAAAACAATATTCTGTAATAATTGTCAAAATTGTTGGTTTTCTAGCTTTGAATTGTTGCATTAATAGAAAATCTGCACTGTACAAAGAGTAAATAGCAAAACTAATTAACTTTATTTATTGTTACAGCAATGGAATGTTCTGTTGCTCAGGATGGACACTATGAAGCTGGAACAGGTGTTTTAGAAGCTCCTAGTGTTGTTACAGACATTGAGGCATGCAAAGAGAAATGTAAACAGAGAACAGATTGTGTAGCAGCAGCCTATTACAGTGAATATAAACACTGTATGATGTACAGTAAAAGAAATGACTTTTCAGAAAAGGCATTCAATGCTGATTATGATTGGCTTCAAAAAACCTGCACATTCAATAACTGTAAGTAAAGTACAATATATTTATTTTTTGTTAACATCACTTTGTATTTCAGCTTGTCATCTTTAGTTACAAATTGTATTTAAATTAACTGGATTTGTAAATAAACAGTTAATGTTAATATCTCTTTGTTTTGAATATAACTCATGTGGACTTGCTGGTAAAAGGTGATAAGTTATTTATTGTTAACTTCACTTTGTATTGTTGATATACAATGTATATAACTGATTTGGACTTCCTTGCAAGAAGTAATAAGTTATTTAGTGTTAACTTCACTTTGTATTGTTGATATACAATGTATATAACTGATTTGGACTTCCTTGCAAGTAGTAATAAGTTATTTAGTGTTAACTTCACTTTGTATTGTTGATATACAATGTATATAACTGATTTGGACTTGCTGGCAAGAAGTGATAAGTTATTTGTTGCAGGGTGGAAAATTAGCAGTTGGCCCATCACCCTTACCGACCTTTATACAAATTTTACAAAGGTAGTCCATCTGGCGACCATCCATTTAATAATAATAAAAAAATTCATAATAAATAGTTTCCAAGAATCTAAATGAGTTATTACATTTACGCGAAATGACGAATCCACTTGATTTTTAATAAATACATAGCACCGTGATACTGTGAGTACTATAATATACCAATGATTATTATCAGACTGGAACACGTCGAATAACTCACTAGCATAATCGTCAAAATAAAACCCAGTCAAAGAATTCTATTTTTGACTAGATGTAATATCCCGAAGAGTGCCGACTGGCTTCGCTATAAATATTTTTTTTCTTCCAAGTTCTAGTCAGAATAAATCAAAACTTTTCTGTTCTTTTATCATTAAAAAATACAATTATTATAAGTTATTAATTTATCCATTATTACCTATTACTTTGAGGGTAATATTTATTTTACTTTAGGGTGTCAGTTTTTAGTCTTACTTCGACGGAGTTGGTCAACTGCAAAGTCTGTTATAGGTTGCTATCTGATAGATCTATTGTGTTCTTTTGTTTTTGAAAATGTTGAATCAGGGTGCAGACACTTGCATTTTTTGTAATTGATTTTTTGAAAATCCTGCAAAATGTAGTGAGTCGATCCAATCGTCAAGTTTGAGTTTTATTTTCACTTTGTATTGTTAGGAGGTAAGGCAAGTGAATTTTTAAGTCGGGCTTGTGAATTTTGAAAAAAAGTGATCCCATAGCTAGTGGATATAAAAAAAATTTAAAAGCCCTATGGGTGCAGGTCAATTTGCCCCAAAACCGACTCGCACCAGTCGTTGGTTAAATCGTCCCAGCCAAGTTGGTCAAGTCACCCCAAAATGCTATTAACACATGTTGAGCAGTATAACATTAAGAACTGAATTTGAACTGGTTCCAATTCCATAAAAAAACAATTGTTTGGGTTTTGTTAATGCGACAATTGGAGGGCTAGTTGTATTCGAGAAGAGCCACTAAGCTATTTCTTCAACTAGCACTGCTGGCCACCATGGTTTTCATGTTCATTTTCAACTTTGTTAAAGTCACTTTGTATTGTTGATATACAATGTATATAATTCATCTGTACTTGCTGGTGATAAGTTATTTATTGTTAACGTCACTTTGTATTGTTGAAATACAATGTATATAATTCATCTGTACTTGCTGGTGATAAGTTATTTATTGTTAACGTCACTTTATGTTGTTGAAATACAATGTATATAACTCAACTGGACTTGCTGGTGATAAGTTATTTATTGTTAAAGTCACTTTGTATTGTTGATATACAATGTATATAACTGATCTGGACTTGCTGGTAAGAAGTGATAAGTTATTTATTGTTAACTTCACTTTGTATTGTTGATATACAATGTATATAACTCATCTGGACTTGCTGGTGATAAGTTATTTATTGTTAACTTCACTTTTTATTGTTGATATACAATGTATATAACTCATCTGGACTTGCTGGTAGAACTGATAAGTTATTTATGGTTAACATCACTTTGTATTGTTGATTTACAATGTACATAACTCATTGAGACTTGTTGATAAGATTTAACAAGCTATTTATTGTTAATGGCACTCAGTATTACTATTTATAATGACAAATATGTTTAATTCGTCTGAAAGAAGAACATTTTTTAAAACTCCAGTAACAATTTGTTTTGACAGAATTGCATTGCCTCATTTTAAAGTCGGTTTTAAGTTCTGTATTATAGCCAAAATAATAACTGTTAAAAAACAAAAACAAATCCCCTTAAAAAGTATCTAACCTTAATTTTAACTTTTCTGTAGTGCATAATACATAACTACAAGACATATTTTGTGACCATCCATTTGTTTGATCAGTGAATTTTTGTTATATTTTGTTTAAGTCAGCATATAATGTTATTTTCTTTCAAATCTAAACCACTTATCAGGATCAGAGTTACCACTAATACACTGATATTTATAAATCAGATGAGTTAAAGAACAGGAAGTTACAGTCAGTGACATGATAATGAATAGAAGATAAAAACGAAACGTTTTAATTCAAGTGCTTTTTAAACATGACATGACATCATATATAATTTTTATAATTATATAAAAGTATTTCATTGGATAACCTTTCTTTTTTAATAGTCCTCTTCATTTCACTCACCTAAAAATGAAAAGTGATCAGTGTTTGTCACTCATCTTTGATTATTTCATTTCATCCCACTAAATGTGAAAAATGGCAAAATGACTCTAAGTCTCTTCATTTCAAATTTCTCACCTGAAATAATTTTCAGGTAATCTTTGCTGTACTGTTATTTCTAAATGTATAGGCTGGAATTACATGCATATGGTTGGTATTATAATAAAAGTGACAAAAATGGCTTTAAAAATGGAAATTATTTGTCAGAGCATTAAACTTTAGATTAAAAATGAACTGGTATGACTTGAGTGGTTTAAAAAGAAACTTAAGTCATGTAAACATATCAGAACTGTATTTCTTCTGTCTGCAGATGGTAAGTGCTTACAGGTTTTGAGCCCCCACTGCACCCTCCCCGCAATGAGGAAGTGAGGGGTAGTAATAATACCTATACTCATAATACTGTCATCCCTTTAACATACAGGCCTTTGCATATACATGTATTTACACTTCTAAATTTCTATGTAACACTGGTAAAGAGACTGAATTGAAGGACAGAAATAACTTTCAGACAGCTGTTTTTCAGTCACCGTAACCCTCTTGTTTAAACATATTTGGGATTGGCTGATAGGCAGAAAGGCTGGACTTGTCAGTTTGTAAAGCCTGTCCAAACATCTAAATATATTTACACTCAGGATGATAGCACTGTCATGGTAATACAAATAACTAGATATTATTAATAAAGAATAGATGCCAGTAAGAGAGAAAAAGAAATCTATGAGAAAAAGAAATGAAAGATTAATTAATCTAACAATTTTTGATATTAGTCCAATAGAATTATCATTAACCTAGAACAAATTGCAATGCAATTTTTTATGATTGCTTCTGGTTAGGTGGATATCCACACCAAATTTGGACAAAATTTGGCCACTGGAAGTACACTAATTTGCATAAATTGGAAATGGCCACCAGCAATACCTCTGAGGGCCATTATCTCTTAAACAGTCCATCCTAGACCCCATAAATGTATATTGGCAGACAGGAAAGTGACATCAAGGAACAAAAATATACCCTCAGAATATTTGTGTGATGTCACAGACAGCAGATATGTTATTGACCCAAATTATGTAATATTTACATATTTATGGCATATTTCTACTGGACTATATATGTGTGGTAAAGTTCTGAATAATAATGATGATGATGATGATGATGATGATAATGATACTACATAATAATAGCTGTAGGCAGTGCTCCATCATATTTGCATGATTTCACTTTATTAGGAGTTTGTACAGCCTTATCACAGAAAGGTTAAAACAGTGTCCTTAATGTTATGTTATATTTTATTGATATTTTCATTCTTTATAAATTTAATCAGATCACAAATACTGAACAAAGAAATATTCTGATGTTTTTATTTTAATATTATTTTCTATTTTGTTTCAAGATTACAATGGTACGTACTGTGAACAAGACCTACGAAATGACTGCACTGCTGACTCTTGTAGTGAACTGGACATGTGCATGGACCTCATTGGAACTACTAAGTGTATCTGCCCTCAATCTGGAAGATACTCAGGACCAAAGTAATTTTATATTAAGTCAGGCTAAATGTTATATTTCAGTTTAATTGTGGTTAAGATTGTTTATGTCAAGTTACTCAGAATAATTAGGATCAAAATAATTTTATAAGAAGTCAAACTGAATGTTTGGTTTAATTGTGGTCAAGATAATTTTTATTTAAGTTAGGCTGAATATTAACTGTTTAATTAAGATAAAGAAAATTTTATATTAAGTTAGATTGAATATTAGCAGTCCAATTGGGAAGATGATAATTTTCAGTTTAATTGGAATGAAGATATTTTCAGTTTTAGTTGTCGTCAAGATATTTTTATGTAAAATAGGGGTGAATATTGTTAGTTTAATTGGAATGAAGATAATTTTATGTTAAGTTAGAAAGAATATTAGCAATATAATTGGGATGAAAATAATTTTATTGCTTGTTACAAAGAATATTGAAGACTGAATATTTTCAAAATAATTTTATGTTAAATTAGACTGAATATTTTCAATTTAGTTAACACTTTGTTATTTCAGATTTGTGTAATGCTTTCTCTGATAAAGACAGTACTAGTACTTTCTTATATGTTCTGTGGTTTAGAATTAATTTAGCTTCATACTGGCCATTTTGTTTACAGATGTGAGAAGAAGACAAATCTGTGTGAACCTGATCCATGTAGTGTAAATGGAAAATGTGAGGCATTTGGTGATGTACGTTACCATTGTGTGTGTGAAGCAGGATACACTGGGGACCTCTGTGAGACCAACATCGGTAAATATAATTATGTAACATAATACTGCTGTGATTAAAAAATATATCAGTGTAATTACGTAACATAATACTCCAGTGATTTAAAAAAACATCAGTGTAATTATGTAACATAATACTGCAGTGATTTAAAAAATGTGAGTGTAATTATGTAACATAATACTGCGTTGATTTAAAAAACATCAGTGTAATTATGTAATATGTACTACGCTTGTGATTTTAAAAACATCAGTGTAATTATGTAACATAATACTCCAGTGATTTAAAAAACATCAGTGTAATTATGTAACTTAATACTGCAGTGATTTAAAAAATGTCAGTGTAATATGTATTACTTCTGTGATTTAAAAAACATCTGTGTAATTATGTAACATAATACTCCAGTGATTTAAAAAACATCAGTGTAATTATATAACATGTAATACTCCAGTAATTTTAAAAACATCAGTGTAATTATGTAACATTTAATACTCCATTTATTTAAAAACACCAGTGTTATTATGTAATATAATACTTAGTGATTTAACATAACATCAGTGTAAATATGTAAAATGTAACACTCAGCTATCAAACATACGATCATCGTAATTATGTAGCATGTAATACTCAGCGATCTAACATAACATCAGTGTAATTATGTAACATAATAAATACTCCAATGATCAAACATTACATCAGTGTAATTATATAACATAATACTCCATTGATCAAACATAACATCAGTGTAATTATGTAACATGTAATACTCAGCGATCTGGCATAACATCAGTGTAATTATGTAACATGTAATACTCAAGTGATTAAACATAACATCAGTATAATTATGTAACATAATATTGCAGTTATCAAACATTACATCAGTGTAATTATGTAACATAATACTGCAGTGATCAAACATAACATCAGTGTAATTATGTAACATAATACTCCAGTGATCAAACATAACATCAGTGTAATTATGTAACTTAATACTGCAGTGATCAAACATAACATCAGTTTAATTATGATACAACGCATGGTTCAGGCATGTCCCCCCCACACACCCCACCCCAGATTCCGTGCCTTAAGAGGAAGGCTCCTAATCCGGGGCGGAAAAGTGACCCAAAAAAAAGTTATGTTCACATTTACCTTTTTCTTACAAATGCTAGGTTAATCAACAGGAATTTTAGGAGGAGATTCAAAACTATTTTTAACATTCCAGGGGGTTCTAAAGTTAGTTATGACCAATTTATAATGGGGATAAAACAACATTGGTGGCTAAAGGGAGTGGGTGATGGCTTCCAGACCTTCTGGACCACTCATGTGGATCCACCTGTGAACACAATTTAGTTTGAATTGCATCACAATTGTATTTTTTTAGTTATACATTTATATTTTAATCCAATTTTTATTTACCAGTATACTTAAAAAAAAGTTTCTTTTAAAATGTGGATTGAAGAAAGAAATAGAATTTTGTATGAGACATACATGTATAGTTGTGATATAATTTTGAGTTCTTGATGATCTTTGCAGATGAGTGTGTGATGAACCCATATGGATGTTTGTATGGTGGTCGGTGTGTC
>JAULBS010001745.1:0-11570 GCA_032355785.1 Symmetromphalus regularis | reverse complement strand
ACATCTATAGCTCTATTTGTCTCTATATATATTATTGACCAGGCGAGCTGCTCTATATTCTAGCATGCTCACCTACCTTTTCTACAGTATTCCTTCCTCCATATGACATCTATAGCTCTACTTGTCTCTGTATCTATTATTGACCAGGCGAGCTGCTCTATATTCTAGCATGCTCACCTACCTTTCCTACAGTATTCCATCTTCCATATGACATCTATGGCTCTACTTGTCTCTGTATCTATTATTGACCAGGCGAGCTGCTCTATATTCTAGCATGCTCACCTACCTTTCCTTCATATAACATCTATCTCTCTACTTGTATCCATATCGATCATCCTAACTCCAATGCACCACATAAATATTATTTCTCTCTCTCGTTCTGCCTGTCTCTGTCCATCCATCCATCCATCCATCCATCCATCCATCCATCCATCCATCCATCCATCCATCCATCCATCCATCGTCATTAGATTTCTATATTGTGAAATACTGCAACCTTTGCAATTAAGAAAATGTCCACTACAAAATAAATGCTTTGGAGAAATAGTGACCATAGCATTTTCTAGACAATTTAAGTGTTCACACGTTTCCAAATCTGTGTTTGTTAAAAAAAATACACCTCGAAAAAACCCACATTGAATACTTGCAAATTCTTGATTGATATTTACATACAATGAATAGAAACAAGTTCATCAAATACAAGTTCTAAGCATGTTAGTTGGCTTGAAACAACAAACTATATTGCTAGAAACATTCTTGACCCATAGATGTATTATGAAATATTGCATCACTCTGCACTCTTGAAATTGTTTCAGATTTTGTTTTGTTAGTTTCGAATCGATTCTCGTTATAAAGTCAATGTATTGCTTTTTTCTTATCCTTATTATCAATTAATTATTTATATCAAAATTATTGCAAAATGATATGATGCCCTATGCCTCTTTCATTTCTTCATTTTTTAAATGTAAATCCATGCTTTTTACATGTACCCATTTTGTATTTGATTGCAATTATGAAGAAAACAATTGAATGAATGAAAAACACACACACAAACACACTCATATCCACAAACACACACTTACACACACACACATACACACACAAACACACACACACACAGTCACACACACACACACTCACACACACACTCAAACACTCTCTCACACACACACTCACAAACACACACATACTCACACACACTTACACACACACACACACACACACACACACACGCACACACACTCACTCACTCACACACAATTATATATATAGTACTCCAAAATAACACTTCAAGGTATAGTCCCACGTAAGGGGCTAATTGTTTAAAATTTAATATTGATTACGAATGAAACTTGCATGCATTTGTGATACTGGATCTCGCTTTCATATCACACAACACGTTATAACTGAACCATGGTAGAGGGAATTCCATGTCGAGTCGATCGATTTATTTCACATTTAAAATTTTCAAATTTCAAGATCGCAACTTCTCGTATGTTTTCGGTAAAACCATTTCCACCGTCAGAAATAACCGATTGAATGGCCTCATTTCAGGAAGAATTCGTCCCAAAATAGAATTGGGGGAATACCTGTCACGTGGCTCCAAATATATACTTCACACATTCAACGAAAAAAAGCCGTTATTTTTGTCGATTTATTTATCCATGACCATAACTTTAAGAACATTGATAATAAGCGAGATGCGGTGGTTATGAATGTAGTTGAAGTATTTCTACGGACAAATCAAACGGAAATTAATTAATATGTGGGACTATGCGTTTAATATATATATTTTAAATCAGTCATATATAAATGTCTGTTTTATGATTCACATGCTATTAGGAAATCGCGATATAATAGGGAAATACAGTTGGTGATCAAAGTGGAGGATCGGTGCCTTCAAGTTTGATGTTCTCAGTGGGAGCGTAATTATCATAGGTTCTTTTAGTTCAGCGTCAGAAACACAAGTTGAAATCCAAAGTGTATGGCTTTCACTATGCGTGACAATAGTGATATTACAACGTTAAAAATTTAGGACGACTATAAACACTATGATTATGTTCTTGAATGCACTAAAACTCTACCTCTGTTATGATATGCATACCATATTATGTCTATTACTACGCCAGTAACTGTGTATAGTGAAATCAGTTGGCACTATGTGACTTGTTGACAGGTTCACGCGTTCATTCTCATAACAGTTGCACACTATCTGCATTACTTTCAGACATTTCAAAAGAGAACGCTCTGAAGACTTTGCCTATAAATCCCTTTTTTACTGGAGAAGTATCATTTAGATTCCAATTTTGTCTTGTTCGATCGGCCAGGGCCACCCTAGGCCGTACGACTACCGTGGTCGCCAGGAATCGCAGCGCAAGTGTGACTGGGGCATTAGGCTGATGCTGTTTTGCTAACTATACTTTTAATTCCTATTTGATTCATGTTTTCATTATACTAACCCAGATCCTGACATATTTTATATACAGCTCTTCATCTGTTCTGTGTGTAGTTATTTTATTTTTAAACGACAACCTATTTACGTTGTCCGTGCAATGAGTGCTGCTCCAAACAAACACGCCTATTTCTATAGTTGTTCTGTATCAGTGTTATGCCTTTCTTTAAAACCTTTGCCCTGATTGTTGTTGGGTTGTTGTTTTTTTGGTTTTTTATACACACCATGTCACCAATACTTGCATGTTCTTTACTGGTTGCAAGGATGATAAAATATTATAATGATGATACAAGCTGTACTGACATGACACAGATAAACTGCTCTGGTTTTTATTATATAAACAACAAAACGTCACATCAGAAATGTGTAGGGAATTGTGGAAAAGTAAAATAACTATACACCTGTCATTTTAGATGATGAATTATATTTGCAATTAATTGAAACGTGGGTTAATTTTCAGGCGTATGTAAAGAATGATAGCATGATAAGTACCCCCCTCCCCCCCCCCGGACAAGTTCTCCTCGGATAAGTACCCCCAGACAAGAACACCCGGATAAGGACTCCCTGTTCCAATTACCCCTGGACAATCACCCCCAAATAGATTTTCATTGTGGGAAATAAGTACTTTGAAGTGAAATTAAAAAAATGTATATATAGCGTCTTCTGTTTGACATATTACACAAAGCCCTCATATATTTGTTTGGTACCTCTATGAGTAGTGGTAACACACTCCATGGCAAGTAATACTATATCTTACACGATTTGTTTGACTGTCATAAAAAAATATCAAAACATGCCAGTTACAACGGTTGTAGTACCAAGGTAGTTTCGTGAAATAATTGTCTGAACACCAGAAAAGTACTGGAAACATAGATGAAGACATGAAGACACATGGGACAGGACAGAGAGGAGAGCTGAAGAATGGAGACAGAGGAGAGTGTTGAAAGCCTGTACGATACTGACCTCCATGGACACAAATATGATCAGTTAAGACTTCAGTTATAGCAATCCCTGTCTATCACAACGACCAGGTGTATCTAAGGGGAATGAATATATCACTTCTCCTCCTTTAGTCGTTCTTCACAGTTTCCAACAAGAATCAGGCAAATGGATGTCTATCTTAGGTTTTCTGTTTAGCTCTCATTATGTCATAAAGTGTTCCTACTTGTGGCAATGTTTTTCTTTCGCAGACTTGTGTGACAAGAGGCAATTGTGGAGTGCATGCTGTGGGGTCTCATTTCGTGTTTGTGGGAGCACACTGAATAGCTTTTAGGACTTAATCGATGCATGTGGTTATATAAGTAACAGTAACTATCTGGCAATGCATATACATTTATAACTAACTGTTACAATTACCATCTTTTTATGAATTTAAAAAAACTATATAAAAATTATTTATTAAGATGTATTAGCTGGTGACGTCTGATTTCTTGTTTGCGGGAGAAAACTGGATAATGTGTAGGCCTTAATCTATGTATGTGGTAATTAAAATGACAGTAAAGATCTAGCAATACATATAAATGTTCAAGGACCTGTTAGTAATACTACCTTTGTATGAATACTAAAACAATGTGTATAAACATTACTTATTAAGATGTTTTAGTTCGTTTTACTTCATTCTAAACCCTCACTACATATTTTTACAACTAGAGAGATTTATTTATTAGGATATCTTTTTCGCACCGTTTAAAATTACACCTTCTGTCGTCAAAGTTTTGAACTGACAGCTCAAAATTATATTAATCTTCATTTTAAAACCACAAAACAACTGCTGATACGAGATAAAAACATTGTCTAAATAATAGTGGTTTCTGAGACAACAAAACCGACTTTTGTTCTAAACATCTGAAACAGCAACATGAGCAAAGCTACAAGGAAATGTCTGTAATCATTTTCTTTTTGACAGTCATGGCTAACTGTCGTCTGCGTGTAAAACAGAAAGCGCGGGAAGGAAGATAGAAGAGCGGGTAATTGAGAGGCTGTCTGCCAATCAGATAGTCTTTCAAGACGTGTGTAAATCTGTCAAATCCGCCGATGTGGTGGGAGATTGTTTTAATCATGCACGACCGTGTTTTATCTGTCTGCCGATCTGGGGTGTACACCCGGCGTGATAGTATCGCGACGTAGCGGTCCGCGTGCGCCCCACCATGCTGGGTCTCCGGTCACGCATATTAACATGTGCAATTAGCAGAAACCCGGCACAAAATCACACACTTCACTGAGCGGTTTGGATACACGGATTTCCTCCAAACGATACAATCACACTTCTTTTTATTCCATATTTATTGTCTCGACTTGGGACAAGGGAAAGGTGACATCGTTCTGAAAACATAATTAATACTTATTAAATTTCTGAACTGGATATTGTAATAAATTTAAAGAGGAAAAACGTAAATGGATACAATAAAGAAGTAATTGAATGTTGTTAGTATTCAATAGATGAAAATAACACTTGTAATGGAAACGACTAGTTTTCTGAAATTCACAATACCAGTCTAATTTGGAACAATACCAGTCTGGAAATTAATTATCCTAATTGGCGTTTTGGAAACCTCTAACAACCAAACTGTCGTAACATTTTAGTGTCTAAAATAGTTCTTATGTGTTGTAATCAGAGAAGGAAATCAGTTCTGCCATTAAAGGCAATTAGTACACAATTACAGTAAGAAGCTAGCATTGTGCTTAGTAATAAGACTTTCAAGACATTGTATCCAGTTCTGAAATATGCACACCACACTAAGCTGATTGCAATGTCAGAGGCTGTAAAAGTGCATCTAAAATGTCTTATAGTTCTTAAAGTAACACAAACTTTCAAATATGAATTTACGTAAAACATTATAATTAAAAAAAGAAGAAAAAAGGCCATTCCACTACCACCAATAATGACATGTCAGGTTTGCCAACACAGACAGAAATACAAATGTCCAAACGGTTGATTTGATATCCACAACTTCAATTTATTAAAATCATTTGCTATATTTTCTCTAGCGAACACTTGTGTCCAGCAAGGAGCAACGTTATTGCCGGTTCTATTTGTTCAATACTTAAATACTTCACGTATTTACAGCCAAACTCATTGGAAGAAAGTTTTCTCCTCAATCTGTTATGGTGTGGGATGGGGTTATGTGTCTCGTTTGTAATACAAATAATAATAACGAATCTACACGCGATTAAATATTTTTAAAGCAAAAAGGCAATACGAATAAATTCCATAATTTATTTTCTTCATCATTATGGTTAATTCTTAAAAGATGCATTTATTGATACATTATTGGAATCCAAATTATAAGAAGAATAGACATAATATAGCATTTAAGTTTCAAGCCAAATGTGGAAAGATCAAACCTATTGTTTCATCTCAAACAAACAATAAAACATATCAAAGTCTTTTAGAAGATAATGGTATATATTCGGGCTTCATAAGTGAGAATGTTCACAAATCAGTTTAGTAAGGCAGCCAGACTTTAGTAAGGCAGCTAGCATACATTTATTATAAAATGTCTACTTTTGTGTTAATGTGTGATTGTTATTTATAGTGTATAGTGCAGGCACGACGGAAGCAAGTGGATATTGGGGGCTAACAGAAACATTGGGGGCTAACAGAAACATTGGGATCTAACAGAAACATTGGGGCTAACAAAAACATTGAAGGATAACAGATTTGAGCACGAAGCGCCGACTGTCAAGTGGATACGAGGTTATGCTTGATTCAGAATTATTGGGAGGGGTCTTATGCCGTGCCTGTATTTTCTAATAATTTAAATATTTTAATAACAAACAACACAACAATGTAATCACATCCTTAAGTACTGCCATAATAGCCATTTTGAATTTTAAAATGATGCAATCCTCCCCCAAAATAAATAAATAAAAACAGAAACACACATATACCAACATATACACAAAACAACAACACAAAAACAAGAAAGAAAACAAAGCCACGAACAATTATAAACCAGAAACATATCTAATCTATTTATGATCCCATGTCGTTTCAAGGAATGAATACTCTTTTGGCTATAACGCTTGCAAGCAAAATAGCATTTGCATTTCGCACTCTCTATCCTTTTCCCCCCCCCTCGATATCGTTATCTATACCTACCTCTATGTATCTGTTCATCTATCTGAATATGTCTGTCTATCTGTACATCTGTCTTTCTGTGTGTGTGTGTATGTGTGTGTGTGTATGTGTGTGTGTGAATGTGTGTGTATGTGTGTGAGTGTGTGTGAGTGTGTATGTGTGTGTGAGTGTGTGTGAGAGTGTGTGTGACTGTGTGTGTGAGTGTGTGTGTATGTGTGAGTGTGTGAGTGTGACTGTGTGTGTATGTGTGTGTGTGTGAGTGTGTGTATGTGAGTGTGTGTGAGTGTGTGTGTGCGCGTATGTGTGTGTGTGTGTTTATGTGTGTGTGTGAGTATGTATATATGAGTGTCAGTTAGTGTGTGTGTATGTATGTGTGTGTGTGTGAGAGTGTGTGTGAGAGTGTGTGTGTGAGTGTGTGTGTGTTTCTCTCGTTTATCTATATGTAAACGTTATCTTCATATACGTGTACAGGTATGTATAAGTGTACACCTCGCCGGTCTATCTGTATTCTGATGACGAAACACTAACTCAGCCCGATACCAAGTTAAAATGATGAAGTCAGTGTTTGCAAACACAGCGCTCAGACAGCTGTCAACCACGAACAAGGACAAAATATATGAATGGAGCGCTCACGCGTACGTTACGAAACTCCATCCGCTTAGCGCGTTCCACTGGCGACACAGAACGACGTCACTCGGCTACTCTCGGCAATACCCGTCACCCAGGTAGCCAGGCAGTAGGGCAATCGTTTCATATGAATATTCAAAAAAGAAGATTATTTAGCTGAAACGAGGAATAACGACGTTGGGTATTTAAGATCAAGAGATTTCGACAAGTTAGTGGAAAGCTTAAAAAGCTAGTTGTGCGTGCGTGTGTTAGCAGTTGGTTGGAGTCGCTGACAGTTACGGTTGACAATTACTAACTCAAGTTTACTAATAGACAGTTTCTGTTACATCTGCAGGAGTCTAGCATTTTGGTGATTTGGAGTATTTGTGTGGAAGCATGGATAAGTTTCAGCTTTCTTTATCATTGTTGGTTACTCTATTTTTTGTTTCAATATGCGACGGAGGAAGTTTGGTGGACATTTCGCCGTACTTTACTAAAATCTTAGATAAGCATAACCAAGTACGGAGAGAAGTTGGTGCTTCTAACATGCAATATTTGGTACGTATCACATATATAGGAGTATATTAATGATGTATATTAACACCACACATACTGGTTTATATCTACTTATATACAGCATTTAAATAACTAAGAAATATGCCGACATGTTTCCTTTGTAGATATATCTGGTTATCTATGTCCCTATCCATCTGTGTTTAGTATTTATCTATCTCATTTGAACATATAAACTGCACTTTGTACTTGTAACATTTAGCAGCGGGTCAGGTATTATTGTACTATAAACCAAATAGTCCTATATATTGCAGCAGTTATTTTCCCTGAAATATATGGGAATATTTTATTGAGAGGGAAATAATATTTAATCCGCGGTTAAATTCTACAAGTGTAAATATACATAAGGGGCATTTCAATATAAAATTAACCCTTTTTAAGAAAGGCATATTACAAATGAATCCATCTGCATTTTGAAATCGTCATAACAGTTAATAATTTTGCATATTGTAATATAAATGTACGAAACACATTTTATATTTGAGCTTCTTATTGTGGTCATTTTATCATACGATGATATAGTATATCTTATCTAATAACATAATGGAGATAGTTTTACTTTTTGTGAACGTTTATCTATTTAAACATATTTACATATCAGGTTAAGCGAACATGCATTGCGTGTAACTGTGCATAATATATATGTAACACAAAACTGATATTTTACATTGTTTCTATACCTTGTCTATTTCAAAATATCTGCCTACTAGGACAAAAAAGCACCACAACCGCAGTGTGTCACTTTGGATTGTTATTTATTGAGACCTGTCAGTGACGCAATGACAGTGATATATAGTTATTCACACAGCTAATCATGTTCTAAATCTTGCAAATAAACACGGCGTGTTTTTAAACAGCGACCTGACTGGAAATTACATGTTTCAAACACAAACCTTGCACTCTGAGTTCATTCTTTCCCTCAAGCTCAGTTGCATGATTGCATGTGAATAATTTCTCTTTATGGTTGTATAATTAATTTTCTGGATTTAAAACTGCGCCACACCATCCATCAAGAGTGTTGAGAAATTTGTGATAATCTTAAATCCAAAATTATTTTAACAGCATCGTCAGACTTAGATGCTTGTAATCATAAAGTATAGCTACAGCACGGAATTATAAACACCACGACAATAGCTACAATGGATCTCTTTTTGTGTTGAACATCTCTATTAAGGGGAGTTCGACAATTACGTAACGTACAATCCGATGTTTTGAACCCCATGTTTTCTCCTCCTAACGTTTTGTAAAGTTGGAGCTAGTTCACAATTAAAACAACCCCTCCCCTCCCTCCCCCGAACCCTTTACAAAAGACATGTTTTCAGTCGTAGGAGGTATTATTATAGTCATAAATCAGAGTTTACGATAGCCTATATTTGTCTGATAACTCTTTTTTTATCATTACTCTTTTGTTAAGACTAGTTGCTCTTGAAACGACTGTAAAACAGTTTCAGTGTGGCATGGTCGTAGCTCACATTAATAAATCAGACGTTATGATCACCCGTTTCCTCATATTTTAAAATGATGAGGCTACTTTATGTTTTAAATGCTTTAATGTCAGGTAACATCTATACCACCTTTCACAAAGCTAATACAACTTAAGCATCGAAGCCGCAGTAGAACATAACCACAGTTATAGATACAAACCCGTTTGTAACTTGATTATATAATTATATTTATTGCAACCAGCTTGGCTATTCACGAAGAGAAATAATGTTAACTAATGCAAAATTAAACCTTTCATTAAAATACTAATGTATTTGCTCTTGTAAAAAACGAGACGTTCAATAGCCAACAGGTATTTTGAATATTAGTAGCCTTTTACATTATCAGTGTAAAAAAAACACAAACAAATCAACAACAAAACAACAACAACATTTCAAAAATTGTCACAAAGGCAAAAGCATTTTCGTATGTTTCTGCAGAACGGTAAATGCATTTTGGTCAAAGATACTATTTAACGTGCTAAAAATAAGTGTAGGTTGAAAATTAAAATATTTATTATGTTATAGTCTTCCAAAAGTGCCACCAATAAAATTTGAAGTTTTCTTAATTTCCATTCTTCGCTTATGGACACATAACACATTCTGCGGATGTTTTTTTAATTACTAACACGAAATGATTTATACAGGATAATGACTAAATATCTTTTTAACCGAAACTATATTAACCTGTTACAACAAATGGCGTTACAATAATAGAAGTGCAATACCCAATACTAAATTATTCAATTTCAGTTTTATATTTTCAAAACGAGGATTGTTTTTTAAAGTTTTGTATTTTTTTTAAACGTACTAATTTGTATTGATCTGTACAAAGGATGTAAACGTGGATACAACTGATCATAATAGAGTGAAAAAAACAACAACCAAAATTTCTTTTCTTTAAATAAAATGGCGATAACAGATATTTAAAAATATATATTTACATGTATATGGCCATTTTATTTATTTGTTGTATTCTCTTGATGAAGTTAATTTTGTACTAAAACAAATGTCAAGTTTTTTAATTTAAAAATTAAGGTTGTAGTTTCGAAAAAAAACATTTTGTAACAAATAAAATTCTTGAAATAAGATAATAATTCTCATCGCTCTGTTTGCCTGGTTTATAATAAAGCAAATTAAACGAATGACCGATTGCTATCATTGCACCTTACATACTCGCTAATCCACTAAGCCAGCATCCCTCCCCTACTCATAAAATGTAGTAACAAATCCCATAATCCCCTCCCACTACCACACTTGAGCTTAACGAAATTGCTGAACGAATCCATTGAGCTTAACTGAAAACAAAGATGTACAGAAATCTTCTGTGAATGACGTAGAAGAAAACAATATATTATTTTCGTAAAAACACAAATAAACATAAGATTTTTCAAGTGTTTTACGACATATCTTCTCACATTGACAAACCTGGAGGCTTGTTCCAGAAATAACGAAACCTGTGATTAACAAACGTTTGGGAATTGCCCAGTAATTAATGTCGGTGTTAGTGGAGGACGCACCCGCCCCTCACAAGAAAGTGGATTATTTACGGTGATAGGTAACCGCCGTGTGTCGTGTCAGTTTCAGCAGGCGCATATGCAGGATTTCTGAAAAGGGTCTAAATGTGATGTGTGAATAGGACTGGAGAAAAATGGTTAATTTTCACGTCCTTCCACTCGGAAAATATATTTTATAAAAAAATTAAGAAACGAGAAAAAGGGGAGTCCGGACGCCCCTGGAACCCCCCTTTGGGTCCGCTACTGTTTAGTCATTAGTAGATGTACCGCTTCAAAAATCTACTGGCTTTACAGTTTACCTGAGGTTAATGTCTTCCATGTTCAGTGAAATGTGAATTAGTCTTACATAATGCAATATAAAATTTCATGTCTAGAGTATATAACGCATGTCTACATTCCAGTAATATAATCGTGTTTTAAAATCCTCTTAATTAAGTCTACATTTTTCAAAGGAGAAAAAAGTGGCTTATTGGATATCTTCTTTTCCAAAGAATACATTTCCTTAATAATTATGTATATAATACACGTATATGAACACACACAAATGTACAGTAAATTGTATGTCGTAGCTAGTCATAATTTGTTATAATTATTTAATAAAGAACTATGCCATTTTCAATTCACCATGTTGTACTATAAAGGATGACCTGTCTATCATGCTAGATTAAAAAAAATGTGTTTATTTATTATTATAATTTATTATTGTTGTTGGTGTCATTTATGCGAGTTTATACACACACACACAACACCCACACGACACCCACAACACCCACACAATACACACACACACACACACACACACACACACACACACACACAACGCACATGCACACACCCACCCACCCACCCACACACACACA
>JAULBS010001734.1:0-11570 GCA_032355785.1 Symmetromphalus regularis | reverse complement strand
ATCATCTTCAGCTGATGGGTAAACTGCTGTAACAAATCTGTAAAACAATTTAACATATCTATAGTTCCATTTGCAGTTTGGGCTATTTTCTGTTCCATCCAGTGGTTCACAACTGGTTCGTCAAAGGCCATAGTATGTGCTGTCCTCTCTGTTGGACAGTGCACATAAAAGACCCCTTGCAGCTTATCGGAAAGAGTAGCCTATGTTTCCTCTAAAGAAATATGTCAAAATGACCATAAGTTTGATATTCAGTAGCCGATGATAAGATAAAAATCAATGTGTTCTAGAGGCGTTGTTAAATAAAATACTTTACTACTTTACTTTATCTACAGTTCTTGAAATTCAGACAACCTTACGCCACGTCAATGCCATCGTTAATCCAATGACACTGTGACAGCTGTTTCAAGAAAAACAGCATACTGCAATATATAATTTCTATTTTTATCACAAATTTTAAGGACTGTATCTACATAATTCCAGGAATGGAATGGGATGAGTTTACAAGAAAAGGTTAATTTTGTTATATTAAAATGAAATCCATTCCAATAATATCCATTAATTTTGTAAAATCATCGATAAACCCCTGCGATAATTATTACAACTTTTATGAAGTTTTGAAAATGATAATCAAAAGTGTCGCACAAATTCACATTAAAAAAATGCCAAAAATCTGACAAAACACAAAACTTCAAACATCTGCCAAAATTTGAAAAATTATCGGATTATGCTAAAATTTTCAGGATATCATTTTTTTAGTGGATATTTTGACATATATTTTTTTTCTTCAATTCTAAGACGGAGTGGTGGAAAATTGTCAGAAAATCTGTTGATTTGACATGGAATGACCCAGTAGCAGAGTTCCTCTAAAAGACCATGAGTCACAAAACACTGTATGTCAGACACCTAATAGCCGCTGAATAAACAACGTGCTGGTGTGCCTTTAAATAGATAATCCTTTCCCAGCATCATTTAAATTTTACTCAGCCAAAGCTCCCCACTTGGGGCTAAGAGGTAAACATCAATTGCTATACCTAACTGATTTCTTAAATCGGGATAGAACAGATGGCTATGGGTGAGATAAGTAGTGGGATAAACGGAACAAGAGGGACTAACATGTGAGATAAATAGAACCAAATGGAATGTGGACTAACACTTTATTCAAACCTAATCTCACCTGTAAACATCAGGGTATTCGTCCTCCAACAGATTTAAAATATATGTTCCAACTCCTGACCCTGTCCCTGAAACAACAAACAAATATGATAAAGATTTAAAACATATGTTCCAACCCCTGCCCCTGTCCCTAAAAAATAACCAAATATGATAGAGATTTAAAACATATGTTCCAACATCTGACTCAGTCCCAACAAACAAATATAATGGAGATTTAAAATATATGTTCCAACATCTGACCCAGACCCTGAAACAACAAACAAATGTGATTGAGATTTAAAACATATGTTCCAACCCCATAACCGGTCCCTGAAACAAACAAATCACATACACAGATATTTAAAACATATGTTCCAACCCCTGACCCAGTCACTAAACAACAAACAAATAATATAGAGATTTAAAACTCAACAAAATTCCCTGATATTTTTCCAGATTCCATTACAACCAAATAAAATGTCCTGAATTTTTCCTGAAACAGATCAAAATTTCAAATTCCCCAAATTTCCCCCTGCATGGAATTTTTAAAAGCCATTTTTCCTGTTTTCCCTTTCACCTAAGATGAACACCAGATAAACATTACATGCTGAAAAATCTATGTTACAGGCACAAAATTAGCTGTAATTTAAATATTTTAATTTTTTTTAAACATCTGTGACAATATAACCTAAATGCTCCTCTGTGACAAAAGGTTGCATCTGTTTTATTTTTACTATCTACAAATTTTAAAAACTGAATAAAACAAATAAAAGATTTTTTTTTTAAATATATATTTATATATTCTTTTGTTTGCTTTTTAAATTAGAGAGAATTTTTAGGGGCTTTTTTTGTTTTTGTGTTTGGTTTCTTGAAACCATAAATTATTTATTATTTTATAGGCATTTATTATATACTGGTATATAATTTTAAACCACTCTTTTAAATTTTGTATTTATATTTTGTATTCTTGTCAAAATAATAAAAAAAGAAAAGGAAATAAAAAAATAAAATAAAATAAAAGGGGGAAAAAGAAAGACCACTTGTTTCATTTTCATAAATGAATGAGAATGTTACTAAAAATAGACGGAATTTCCTAAATTGACGTCACACTATAATAATAAAAATTAAAAAAAGCTTGAGTAATCCATTCAGTCATGTCGTTAAAATTAGCAATATAATCAATGCATATTTATTAAACACAAATAAAAAATATCCCCAAACTGTTTCCTTTGTCTGTATTTAAAAAATATTTCGCGTACGTAGTGGGAGTAAATAGGAAGAGCGGGGGTTATCCCGGAAGAACAAGCCATATAACCGTCACGCGCCAATCTATCAACAAAAATGTCCAGCATGGGGTCGCAGTTTCTTCGTTCCAAAATTGACGACGATTATTTAACCTGTCCGATTTGTTTGAATTCCTTCACAAAGCCAAAAGCTTTGCCGTGCCTCCATTCGTTCTGTGAAAACTGTTTGCGAGACTACGTACAGAGTAGGGGATTTGAAGATGGAGTATTTCCTTGTTTGGTTTGTCGGAAAGACACGCTAATGCCGGCAGATGGGATAGGAGGGTTTCCCGACAACCACATTGTCTCAAGTTTATACGACACCGTCCATTCATCAAAACGAGCACCTGTCATCCCTCCGCGTCCTATAGACTCGAACCGACCACAACCGAAGCCAAGACGAAGTTTGGGTGGAAGTGGTACCAATATCAACATCGTTTCTGGAACGGGTACAGCATGTAATTTAGAACCTCAGAACATTCAGTCTAAATTGTACCCCGAACTACCTAACACTAGCGACTTTAACCCTCCGCCTTACCCTCCTCCAGAAAAAGTAGAATGTTCTGCTGGTCTGCTTCTTAGATTCGGAAAATTTGAAGGTGGGGTGGATCACTTATGCAAGCCTTTCGGACTCGCCACAGGCAAAAATGATGAAATTGTGGTTTCAGATCACGGAGGAAACAGAATTCTGATATACAACAAAGCTGGAACACTTTTACAAAAGATTGTCTGCGATTGTGTCATTAATGGACTGGCAATAACCAAACAGAACAACATTTTGGTAACTGTTACAAAATCAAAATCTGCAATAATGCGTGTCTATTCCATGAATGGACACTGTATTTCTGAATACGGTGCCCATTATCGCTTTGAAAACCCCTGTGGTGTGGCAGTGATGTCTTCGGGTCAGCCGATTGTCACGGGGCTTGAAAGCATGTGTATTTACATATTCACAGACCAGTACAAATTCTCAACCAAGTTTGGAAGAAAAGGTTCTGGGGACGAACATTTTCTGACCCCCTATTTTGTTGCCACAGATTCCAAAGATCATATCATTGTTTCTGACTGTCAGAATAATTGTATTCAAATGTTCAATTCTGAAGGGAAATTCAAACGGCGATTTGGCCTACAAGGGACATCTCATGACCAACTGTTCCATCCGATGGGCGTGTGCGTTGATAAGAAAGATAACATTATTGTGGCCGACTGTGATAACCACAGAGTTGAGATGTTCAATAACAGAGGCAAATACATAGCATCTGTTGTGAAATTTCTCTCAGATATCAACCCTACTGTAAAACCAACCAACGTTGCTGTCACACCCGATAATAAGGTTGTGGTTCTTTTAACAGGAATACAGTTTGCAGAAATAAGAGTTTACCAGAACAAAGTTTAGGTCTACTGATATATGCTGAAACGAAGTAACAATATCATTATCAACCAAGGAGTTTACCAGAACAAAGTGTAGATATATATTATTATGTGCTGGAATTAAGTGACGATATCAACCTCACTATAAAAAACAAGCAACAATGATGTGATATCAGATAGTAAAATTGTGGATTTGACAGTGATTCGGTTTCCAGAATTTATCACAAGAAAACAGATCTCTGTGCTTGAATAAAGTGACATTAATTATCTGCCCCACTGCAAAACGAAGCAAAGCTGACATGACACCAGCAAAAAAAAAATTCACAATGGCAATCAGCCGTACCGTTGCAAAAAGCATTTACAAAATTGATCTGCGATGTCATTTTTATCATTATCAAGTATTTCCTCTGTTATTATTTGAACTAAATTGCCATCGCAAGATGATCTGAATTTCGAAGGCTGGATAATACACTTGTGGATTTAAGAGTGATTCTGTTTGCAGAACATACCAGAACAAAGTGTAGACAATCATGATTATTTCTGAAGGACAGATTTGACTTCTGCTTGTTTCACATTTATTAACCAATACTTTTGATTACAGGACTCATGTATTTTGGGACATTGCTAGTCATTGTAATACTTTTGATTTTGGAACTGGCCAATTACAGGAATCATTGATCAGATTTTTGTGGCATCACCATTATAGTACTATATAGATATATATATATATGTATAGTCTCCTTTAATTTTATTTTATTAATAGACATCACATTATTCATCCTTATCAATATCAGTCCTAGCATTATTTCATATTTAATGATATATATATATATACATATATGTACATGTTAAACGACACCACAAGAGCACATTGATTTATTAATCATTGGCTACTGGATGCGAAACATTTGTAAATTCTGACAAGTTTTCAGAAAGTTTGTAATTTTTAATAATCTCTAAAATATAATTTTATTGATATGTATTGTGAGATTGACAAAAGATGTAGAGTAGATTTAAGCTTATGCTACAAGACTGTATTTTGCAAGATATTTTTAGTGGCAAACATAGCATGTACTACATAATGTGCACATAGTGCCGAGTCATAATTTTTTGTAAGAAACCACAGTATTTGTTATTGAACAACAACCATGATGCACAGCAAATGTATGTTTTTTCAGATCTTTTAACAATGGAGTATACACTGCTAAAAGGGGATACCCTATATCTCAAAATAATTTACTATGTAAAAATGCAGGAACAGGTCTGTTATTGGGTGGAGTTGGCATATGTTTAATATCTCATCTGATGCCTTAATGGAAAAAGAAACCAACATTATATTTTGTATTTTTTTGTCATGGAATTGGATGTATTCATATTATATTTCTTGTAAATCTTTAAAACGGCATTTTTTCATATCCTTGACTACTTGACTATTTTTATTTTCGAATGTATGGATTAATTAAGTAAATACTTTTAATTTATTCATGCTTCTTTTATTTTGTGTTCCATGGTATTTATATTTACAGGTTGTTGATTGCTTTGAAATAAAAACAAAACCAGTGAATCTGAAAGACTTTTTATTTTTGTTCATTTGTACCAGTACATATAAATTTTACATGTATGACATTCTTCGTCCATCACATCAAAATCAGTTTAAATTCTAGTGTCACCGTGACCCTAACCGTGATAAAGAAACCGAATGCTGTATTTTGATATACAGAAATTGGGTTGAAAATGCATTATGTGTGAATGCAGTATAAGAGAAAAATAGATTTCTAAAAACTGCGATGCACCGCCCTCTGTTGTTGTGGTTAGTTGATTATTTTCTGTTGGCAAAACAGATATATTTATATACATGTGATTACTTTCAGATCTTTGGTTTGAAGAGTTGCAAATAATGGGGCACATCTTTTTTTCCACAATAAATCATTTGTTTTACATTAATAATGGGCGCATGTACAGTGATACTTTCAGGGGTCGACTAACACAACGCCCATCTACTGAAGTCTTCTTTTTTATTAATATACTTGGGACCATCTCAAAAATATTAAAAAAATTTACGTTGTAGGCGCCCTTCAAATGGCACCCGCATTCAGTCTTGCCCCCTCCCCTCCCCCCTCATTTAAACTTGTGCTGGTACTGGATGTTATTTAATACATTAAACTTGAAGGCGTAGACCAACAAACATTTTTTGCTCACATACCTGAACTACCGTTGATTAATTATGTTAAACACTTGCTTTTAAACAATATTTACCTCCACCCATGGAATGAATTATGAAGAAACACTGCAAACAATCACAAAACTCTGCTGCACGTCGTATTGTGTCGGACAAAGTCTCTTTGTACTGACTTCCATACATCTTGTAGCCAACGGCCCTTTCAAAGGAGAAAAAATTAAAGTATAACAGCAAACAGTATTACGTTTTAATAATTTTGTTTTAGATTAAACCACTTGAGCACCATGATTTATTAATCATCAGCTAATGAATGTGGAAAATTTAGTAATCCGCTATATTTTTTTCATTAGCAGCAAGGCATCTTTTATATGCACTTTCCCAGAGATAGGACATCAAATTAAAGAAAATGTTAAACGGTAATAAGCATGATTTAAAACAAATACTTATAACATAGGTATTTAGCATGCTTTTTTAAATTTTATTTAGCCCTACATGTGCAATATGGGAGCAGGATGTAGCTTAAATGGTAGAGTGTCAGCCTGTGAACCGATCGGATCGATCCTTCTCAGTGGACCCATCTACAGTTTGGGTTATTTTCCATTCCAACAAGTGGTCTACAACTGGTTCATCAAAGGTCGTGGTATGTGCTGTCCTGTCTGGTACGGTGCATATAAAAGACCCCTAGCTGCTTATCAGAAAGAGTAGCCTATGTGGCGACTGTGGGTTTCCTCTAAAACATACGTCAGAATGACCATATGATTGACGTCCAACAGCCGCTGATGAAATAAAAATGTGCTCTAGAGGCATCGTTAAATAAAACAAACTTTAGTTTACTTTACATTGAGTTGATTTTACACAAATTTTGATTTTTAAGTCCTCAAAATATACCAAAGGAGGCCACTTGCATTCTTTTCATGTCGCATTTTAGTCTGAACACTGTCACTCGCATTAATTTTATGATTTACAGTATAGTAACTATATCATTATCTTACCAGTTATTACCACATCCTGATACGTCAGTGAGCAGCTGCCTGAAGTCAAACACTTCCTTGAGAGGACCTTTCATCATTTCACTGACCACGCCCTCCTCCATGTCCACCAGAACTGCCTATACAACAGAAATCACAGATTAGTGTGGTTGGAGAGTAACATGATAATAAATTACACATCACACCAGAAAACCTACAACTTTTCCAAAAAACTAAACTGTTCATACCTCTCCAAATTGCAAACAAACAGAAACCTATAAAGAGGATATTAAACGAGATAATATTATCAAATTTTTGTCCAGAGCCCTCAGTAGTTTGAGAAGTTGCAGGGTACAACAATGATTGTAGCCAGCGATCTTGGCATACATAAAAAAACTTTACCATATACGAAAAGTAGGTGGTGGCAAAAGCTGTTACAGGCGGCTATTTACCGCCGGTGACCGGGTACTTTTGAGGGCGCTGTATGTTCCTCAAGAAATAATATGTTTTTGTCACAAGCTTTAGCAAGTAACAAAGTAAAATTATTTCACAAAGGATATAAATTAGATAACAAATGATAGTGAGTTTAATATTCTATTTATTACCTCAAACGTCAAGACTGAGTTATTAACAAACAATAACCTACAAGATAACATCAAATTTATGTCCCTCATGAAATAATGTCTTTGTAACAAGTTTTAGCGAGTGTCAAACTAAAATTATTTCACAAGGTATATAAATTTGATAACATATGATAATGAGTTTGATATTCTATTTATTACTTCCAACATCAAACAATAATCTACAAAGAGGATATTAAGATAACATTATCAAATTATGTCCCTCGTGAAATAATATGTCTTTGTCACAAGCTTTGGAGAGTGACAAAGTAAAATGATTTCACACGGGGCATAAATTAGATAACAAATGATAGCAAGTTTGATATTCTATTTATTACCTCAAATGTCAAACAAGATTGAGTTATTAACAAATATTATTCAAAAAGAAGCAAAATATTGTAACAGAATGAGTCACTTTTTACCCTTGCTTTGAGGGAACGTATTTTTCCCTTTCCAGCTCCCTTGGGGATATCAACTGGATCGTCATAACGACTGTCAACATTTCGAAAGAAACTGCTTACAGGTTCATCATAGATGCCATTCTAGAAAAAAATAAAAACATTACAGTACAGAAATGATTACAGTGACCACTGGTCTAATAGTTAGGCAATCATACTTGATGTTGGTAGGTACAGAGATATCAACTTTGAGTTAAAAAAACAGTTATGTTTATGAAACCAGTACAGGGCACAATATTTCATGCGAACCGCCATTCTGTTCGCATGTCTGTTACATAAAATTAATTTTACGCAAACCACAAATCGGATACATCGTGACCTGTAGAGTAAAGTTTGTTTTATTTAACGACGCCTCTAGAGCACATTGATTTTTATTTCATCATCGGCTATTGAACGTCAATCATGTGGTCATCCTGACGTATGTTTTAGAGGAAACCCACTGTCGCCACTTAGGCTACACTTTCCAATAAGCAGCAAGGGGTCTTTTATACGCCCTGTCCCACAGACAGGACAGCACATACCACAGCCTTTGATGAACCAGTTGTGAACCACTGGTTGGAATGGAAAATAACCCAAACAGCAGATGGGTCCACTGAGAAGGATCAATCCGAGGACTGACCGGTTCACAGACGGACACTCTACCATTTGAGCTACATCCCGCTCCAGTCTAAACAAAACTGCTCTATATGGAGTCCAGCCAAAAGTTATCCATACATAATTCATCCACCTACACCCATACAGACATAAACACTCACACACATCAGACAGAGACATATAATCATGTATGTATGTTTCAAGCTTAATTGGATTATAGTACGTTTTTGTAAGAAAAAATAAAAATTCTCTTTAACCTGTATATATACCTTATTCACAGCAGCATGTTCTCGAAGTGCTAAGTCCCAAAACCGACAGCCAATTTGGTTTCCACATTGACCCACTGGAATAAATAAGCATAGACTAATGAGTATGTTTTATCATGTTACTACATACACAGATATCCAGTCAATCACTTTCAGTGAAAATAATGGCTCTGGGTCATTCCATGTCAAATCACCCCCCAAAAATGGAAAAATGTCACCTTACCCTCTCCGATTTTGACTTTATTTTACAGGCTAATAAGAAATATTATATCTTCAATTCTTTTACATTGCTTAGAGAACATCTTCGGCTAAATTTTCAAGGCGAGTTAATTTCAAGGTAATCTGTCCCACATGGCCAAATTCAAGGTCAAAAGGTCACCACTATTTACCTTACTCATATGCCAAAAATAATTGAATTTTTGGAATCCTTGTGGGATTACCTTTCTAGAAATATCTATTTCATCAAGATTGACCAATTGATTACTGAGATATAGTCATTTGAATATTGGCGGCGACGCCCATTTTGATCAAAATTGCCAAATTTGGGTAGGCTATATCTCAGAAACTGCTGGTCTGATCTATTTAAAAATTGGAATATGATAGTTTTTAGCCTCAATAACCCAAGAAAAATCAGAGAGGGTGAGGTGACATTTTTCTATTTTTTGTGGGTTGTTTGACATGGAATGACCCCTCTTTCTAACCAGTAGTCCATCACTGATATATACAAAAGGCTATGGTATGCGTTTTCCTGTCTGTGGTTAGTGCATATAAAAAAACACTTGCTGCAAATCAGAAACAGTAACCTTGATTTATGTGGTAACTGTAGGTTTCTTCTCTGAATTAAGTCACAAATTATATAAAGGCCATCTAATAATAGCCAGTAATAGCAAAAATAGTCTAGCAACTCATGAAACCTCAATTATTTATTTAAAAAAAATATTTTGAGCTACAAATCCCACAAATTGAATTAATCATGTCGTTATTCTGATTCTTTCAATTCAACATTATATTACTAACCTAAGCAGGTGCGGATGCAGGATTTCTGAAAGTGGGGGTCCAAATGTGGATTTCTGAAAGGGGGGGGGTCCAAAAGTTTTGAGTGAATAGAAACAGGTGAAAAAATGGTTAATTTTCACTTCCTTCCACACGTAAAATGATTTTGTTTTAATGTTTCCGCTGCTGTTAAGGATCTCTAGGCATACAGAGGCACACCTGTCTTGCCCATGCCCTCAACTTACTCAAGACCACAAACACCTACACCCCTATCACAAGTAAATAAATAAAATAAAAAGTATAATCTGAACGAACTGATGATGCAGTTTGCCTTATACCTTGTATAACTATAGACTGTGTCATTTTAAAAACATTTCCATTGCTATAACAGGGAGTGAACAATCAATTAGCTAACTTTTCACAATTTTGAAGAATTGTATTGTCGACGGATGTTGATACGATACCTAAAGTAAGTGGCAAGAATTTCCTATAGAGTTATCTACCCGTACTTGAAATTGGTTAAAAATACGGTACCGGATATTAAGGGATATGGAGGGATCAGCTAAAACTAAAATATTAAGATATAATAATAATAATTATTATTATTATTACAAGGCACAAAATAACCGGTGTCGCATCGCAATTTGTGAAGGAAAAAACCGAACTGTGAGTCAAAGTTATCTGTTCTAAGCAAAATGCGAAACACCACTTTTTCTCTGAACCAATGCTACCTGATATTGAATTGTTCCTTGATTTCACTACATTACTATAATGCCAATGAATTGATGACACTGCACAGTTAGAGTTTAGTAATGTACTCTCACAAAGCTTGCTAGAAGTAGCCCTCGAATTGTTGGAAATTATTGCTACACATTTTATCAAAATTGCTAATAATTTTTTAACATTGGTTTAGCAATTTGATAGATAAGTGAATATTTTTTTTTTTTTTTTGTGCCTTATATTATTGTAATTATTAAAAATAAATAAATAACTGCTAACGTATGGAACGCAAAACAAGTTATTTGTGTTATATATTCTTTAAAATACTTTTCTTCCAAAATTTCTGTATTCGCTCCTGTCAAAGAATGAAAAATGGTAGCACAATTTTATTTTGCCACCATTTTACATTCTTTGACAGGAGCGAATACAGAAATTATGAAAGAAAAATATATATTTGGCCATCATTTTACATTCTTTGACAGGAGCGAATACAGAAATTTTCAAAGAAAAATATTTAAAAGATTTGTTTAAGGTCAGAAGGGATGCAATGTTACCTATGACCAAATTATAATGGAAAAAAAAACCCAGGTCGTCGTGTATAGGTTTGTGTGTATATTGAGGGGAGGGAGGTTAACCCCGCTGGCCACCTCCTTGGGTCCGCCACAACTCCTCCCCGCCCCTCCATCTCCTGGCCTGGTAGTAGAAATAGCAGTAATAAAATTACTATTAAAAAAATTACTCGCAGGAACATTTTGTTCAGTAATATTGTGTTACGAATTGCTATGCAAATTTCAGCTATTGCTGCACAATTCAAATACACAAAACAAGTACTTGCTAATCAATTTACACTGCTGTAGATATTTAATAAATACCATTTAGCTAAATGCTCTATAATATATATGATTTAGTTAAATACGATATAATATATATGATTTAGCTAAATGACATTTATTATATGTTAAAAAT
>JAULBS010001723.1:0-11570 GCA_032355785.1 Symmetromphalus regularis | reverse complement strand
GGATGTGACAGAACTACATGGATGAGAGCACGTGGGCCCGTGGTGGATGTGACAGAACTACATGGATGAGAGCACGTGGGCCCGTGGTGGATGTGACAGAACTACATGGATGAGAGCACGTTTCTTCACGACTCTCCGTCATTAACGTAAACTGTTGACATTGAAAGGTTAAACACATCGTCTTAAAGATATAATTGACGGTAAACTTTCGCCATTTCATGATTTTCTGAACATCCACCGAGAGGAGGGTAGGGATCAGCAGAGCTAAGTAACCCAGGGTCTGTGGATGCCCAAGGATCAGTAAAGAAATTATATAAAATAGATATATTGGTCCAATATTAGCCAACTGGAACAGTTTTGAAGCATCCCGTGGGCCTACTGACGCTCTCGACGGCCCTCGTCGCAGAAAGTTATATGTGTGACACCCAACAGTCCCTGAATAAACAATATGCTTAAGTGGCATTAAACAGTTCTTAACTTTTTGTACACATTCGAAATACTTCAATGTTCGATATCTTATTTCAAAGTAGACATATATACATGTTGAAATAAGGCAAGACGCAACCTGTACAGTGCATGTATGTATATCTGCATGTATGTAAGATTTTGTTTGTTCTCTTGTCTGTCATCAATTAATGATGTATTGTTATTGTGATGGGAAAGGTCCTAAAAACTGACGGAATAAAATACTGTTTAAAACAACCTCGATCCGATTTAACAAAGTATTAGTGTCGTTACTGTCTTAAAACTTTGTGTTTCTTGCATTTATTCAGGACAGACTGGCATAGCAGGAGGTGCTGGTTATACTGGAATGACTGGGATAGCTGGACGAGCTGGTGCAGCAGGGATGACTGGTTTGGTAGGATCTCCAGGAGTAGCTGGATACACAGGGATGTCTGGTGCTGCGGGTAGAGCTGGAGTTCCAGGTAAATTATTCTAGATATATGTTGTACAGTTTAGTCTAGTGGAATAGGGGATAGCTGGGCGTTCTGGTGCAACAGGGATGACGGGTTTGGTATGGTCTATGGTGTACCTGGATACACAGGGATGTCTGGTGCTGCGGGGAGAGCTGGAGTTCCAGGTAAATTAATCTAGATACATTGTAATACTGTTACAATGTAGGCTAGTGGAATGGCGAATAGCTGGGCGTTCTGTTGTAGCCGAAATGATTGGTTTAGTGAGATCTCTGATGCTGCTGGTAGAGCTGAAGTTTCAGGTAAATTATTCTTGCCCACTGGACGGGGTTATCCAGCTTTTGCCCGGTGCTAGAAAAATCTGTATGACCCGAGGTCTAGACGATTTCTGCATACACCTTTCCGGCGAACTAATAACGGAACTACTTATTAGGAAACACAGCTTTAGTTTGTTTCTGTAAATATATTCAGAGATTGAAATAAAAATTTAAATAGCCGATAATAGATAAATATCAATGTACTCTAGAGGCGTCGTTAAATAAAACTTTACATTTTCTTTTACATTTAAAGGTATATTCTAGATATACCGTAACACACGCAGGAATCAGTACACCACATCTGGAGTTATAATGAGTTATTCTAATTAAACATTAATTACCTTTTCCTATTCTATTTCTTTTTTCTTCTGGGAAGAAGGATGTAGATCAAACGGTTATGTCCGCCTGTGAACTGGTCGGTCGTCGGATCAATCCTTCTCAATGGACCCATTTGCAGTTTGGGCTATTTTCCGTTCCAGCCAGTGATCCACAACTGGTTCATCAAAGGCCGTGGTATGTGATTTACTGTGAGACAAGTGCATATAAAAGACCCCTTGCTGCTTATCGAAGAAGAGCCTATGTGGCGGTGGCGGGTTTCCTCTAAAAATGTGTCAGAATGATCATATGTATGAAGTCCAATAACCGATGATAAAACAAAAATCAATATCAATGTGTTCTAGAAGCGTCGTTAAATAAAACAAACTTTACTCTTTTTCTTCTGTTAAACCATTGTGTAAAATGTTTATTGATAGGATCGGCAGGAATGACTGGACAGACTGGGTTTCCAGGTCATGCAGGTTTGACTGGAGTGGCAGGTCGACAAGGCATCACTGGGATGTCTGGGGTTACTGGAACCACTGGGGTGGCTGGATGGGCCGGTTTCACAGGAGTGTCTGGACGAACTGGGATTGCAGGTTAATCTGTTTTTGTTTTCACTTTTTCACTCTGAATTAGTTGCCTTTCTCTTAAGGCGCAGAATGTCGTGGGGGTTGGGGAGGAGTTGCCAGAACCATTTGGATGTGGGCACGTTTTTTTCAAAACTTTTCAGTCGGTTATTTGAAAAATATCCTCCAAACGTAGGACATACAAGTGCCACAACAAACAGAATCCAGCAGAATATTGATAAAATATTACAAATCCATTTCACAATTAGCCACTGAATAAATAATGTGCTGGGGTGTCGTTAAACTAATAATCCTTCCATTTTTACTAAACTGTCCACAAGATATGATTTTCAGGACGTGCTGGTGCAGCGGGATGTAGCTCAAATGGTAGTGTCCGCCTGTGAACCGATCAGTCGTCTGATCGATCCTCAGTAGACCCATTTGCAGTATGGGCTATTTTCCGTTCCAGCCAGTGGTCCACAACTGGATCATCAAAGGCCGTAGTATGTGCTGTCCTGTCTGTGGGACGGTGCATATAAAAGATCCCTTGCTGCTTATCGGAAAGAGTAGCCTATGTGACGGCAGCGTGTTTCCTCTAAATACAAATGTCAAAATAACCATATGATTGACGTCCAATAGCCGATAAGATACAAATCGATGTGTTCTAGAGGCATCGTTAAATAAAACAAACTTTACTTTTTCAGGACGTGCTGGTATACAGGGAGTTAGAGGTGTGGCGGGACACGCGGGCATCACTGGAATGTCTGGACAGTCTGGAAGAGACGGAGCACCTGGAGTGTCTGGAGCAACAGGTATTTCACAGACACCCGAGAGCTATTATATACCCCTTGTGTACTTCGGTATGACTATGTTTGCGTTAAGACGACATGATTAAGTGTTAAATTATACAATAAAGAGAAATACTGGTAAATATTATTATTTAGGCATTTTAATTTCAGTTTTTAGAAGCAAAGAGTGTGTGTGTGTGTGTGTGTGTGTGTGGATAATTACATAGGCGTCCTCCCCCGGGATTTACGGCCATGCTAGGAACAATGTCTTTAAGATGTGATGAAATGAGATGTCGGCATAGTTGAGGGTTTGAGCTTCACGTGCCTGTGATGTAGTAGGCAGTAAAATCATCCCCTTCAAGATAACTCATTAGAATATTTCTCGTTCCAACCAGTGGTTCAGACTGGAATATTAGCTATCGCGTTTACACACTGCTTTCATTTATATTTTACACAGGATTTCAAGGTTTGCGAGGTTTCGTTGGCTCACCAGGAGCACAAGGAATCACAGGCATCAGTGGTATGACTGGATTTAGAGGAGCACCAGGTTCTCAAGGAGTGCCAGGATGGACAGGAACACCTGGATCAGCAGGTCCAGCAGGATACACTGGCATCACAGGAGCTGTAGGCAGAGCTGGGGCAGCTGGAATCACAGGAATGTCAGGATTAACTGGTC
Organism: Symmetromphalus regularis; assembly: GCA_032355785.1. Lineage (NCBI taxonomy): Eukaryota > Metazoa > Mollusca > Gastropoda > Neomphalida > Neomphalidae > Symmetromphalus > Symmetromphalus regularis. The sequence goes on along the minus strand of JAULBS010001723.1, from coordinate 7,991 downwards.
GAGTCGGACCTCCTGGACAGTCTGGCTTTCCAGGTCAAACAGGAATAGCGGGAAGTGCTGGCTTTGCTGGAATAACTGGAATAAGTGGAATGACAGGTGCAGATGGAGCAACAGGAGCTGCAGGTGCTGCGGGTATAACAGGAAGATCTGGAGCTGCTGGAATAACGGGAATTACTGGTGCAACTGGTTGGCAAGGTAGATAAGTTCTTCTGTGATTGATAAATAATAGCTGATTTATACTTTTCCTAAAATCCATATAGTGGTGTCGGAAATAGAATAAAAATGATTTTCGTCGATTATTTCTTTCATAGTAAACTGACTGTAAATATATTGTAAATATATATTTAATGACTCTCTACCTTTAGCATTTACTTGTTTTTGCTCTCATTGATGTACAAGGTGGTGTTTACTCTTGAAATTAAGAGATATTTTAGAAAACAAATGATTTTCACACTTTATTGGAACAGACGATCCCTCACATTTTACAACAGCAGTGAAATTGACACATCACTCAATTCTGTTTCAATAAAGTGTGCAAATACCTGTTTACTGACATCTTTCTTTTAATTTCAAGAGTAAACACCACCTTGCACATCAATAAGACACCAAATAAATAAATGCTAAATTAGGTAGTTACTAAACATATATTTACAAGATATTTACATATCACTTTACTACACTACTATAGTTATTCTGTGATTGATAAATAATAGCTGATTTATGCTTTTCGTAAAATACCATTTTCTGTAGTTTGTAAAATCTTGTATGCAAATCGATCACGGGAGCTAGTGGTACCACTGTTCAGAAAGTTAAAACTTGTTATCTGAAAGAGTAGCCTACGTGGCGGCAGCGGGTTTCCTCTAAAACATATGTCAGAATGACCATGTGATTGACGTCCAATAACCGATAAGATATAAATCAATGTGCTCTAAAGGTGTCATTAAATAAAACAAACTTTACTTTTTAAGTTATTGGTTTAATAGGTAATCTTAAACAGTGTGCATTAGTATTCAGATGTACGACTTAATTGATTCAATAAAGCAAATAATAGTATTAAAATAACTTCAAGAACGATTTGAACATAGTAGATGAACTAAACAATAAAAAATCAATAAAATAAAATTATGATACTTACAAACACGCACACAAACACTAGTGAAAGGCTGTATACACTTTACTAACATTTGGTCGTCAACTGTAACAAATACCGTGCTGTGTGATGCTTATCTATTGAAAAGCACATATAATTGGAAAACACTACCCTTTATGATAGTTGTGGGTTGCTGATTGTAGTGGATGGCAAACAAAATTTGACACCTAATAGCCGCTGAATAAATAATGTTCTGGGGTATCGTTAATCTAATAATCTAATTTACTAAACTGTCCACAACTGTTTCATGAAAGGCCATGACGTGTTGGCCTGCCTGTGAGAAGGTGCTTATGAAAGACCCCTTGCTGTTTATCGGAACGAGTAGCCTATGTGGCGGTAGCGGGTTTCCTCTAAATGTCAGAATGACCACATGATTGACGTTAAATAGCCGATGATAAGATAAAAATCAATCGTTAAATAAAACAATCTTTTATTTTTTTATTTTTACTAAACTGATATTCTCTGACTTGTCTAGGTGTGAAGGGAGATAAGGGAGATTTCGGTATTTCTGGCATGTCTGGGCAGACTGGCCTCCCAGGACGAGCAGGAGCTCCCGGTATAACCGGACAATCTGGAAGTCAAGGATTCCCAGGTTTAACTGGAGTAACTGGTCCTCCTGGACCTGCTATAGTTGCCTCTGGTTTCACTGGAGTGGCTGGACACACTGGATATACCGGGATGACAGGAGCACCAGGAACAGTAGGCATGTCAGGACGCACTGGAACAGCTGGAGCTGCAGGAATCACAGGAATGTCTGGTATCACTGGAACGCAAGGTTCGCCTGGTTTTCAAGGTTCTCCAGGCATCACTGGAATCTCTGGTGTAACTGGGGCTACTGGACAGGTTGGACTACAAGGAAATGTTGGTAAGTTGATGCATATTTGATTATAATTTAAGTGAGTCTCTCTGGTCCATGATAGAACGTCGGAATCTAAAGTTGATAACAGTGATTCAAAACCCATTGGCTTACACTTGACTGGGTATCGAAATAATCAAATGTTTGATATCAATGATAATAAATCATGTCCTTTGATTGTGTCGTTAATCAAAAACAAAACAAAAATTAACAATTTAAACACTTTTGACATCTTTGTTTTGTGTGGTATTTGAAGGAGGTAGCACATCCAAAAGAGTTGTATTATATAGGGTTTTTTATTTTTTTTATCTGAGCTTAGTTATTTAAACGATTCTTTTTTTGTAAATATTGTCTGTATTAAAATAATAAACAATATGCTGGGTGTTGTTAAACATTCATATCCTTTGTTATACATTCTCATTACAAAAGTTAAGAACTAGTCCTGGCCATGATGGAACATTTAAAAAATAGAAACAATAGTGGTGATGATAAATGAAGTACAGGGTATTATTGTCGGGTCATGAATCACTGATGACAGCAATGTCGTTTAAAAAAAAATTAAAAAAATATAAAAATCATAATCGGCTAGCCTTCGCAGGTGCTACGTAACGACTTCACTGGTTCCAAACGTTCTCAGTGGGTTTAACATAAACGTAAAAAAACTAGTCTAGCGAGTCAACGCAAGCTCATTATTGGGAGCGGGATTTAGCTCAAATGGTAGCGTGTCAGCCTGTGAACCGGTCGGTTGTCGGATCGATCCTTCTCACTGGACCCATCTGCAGTTTGGACCATTTTCCTTTCAACCAGTGGTCCACTACTGGTTTATCAAAGGCCGTTGTATGTCCTGTCTATGGGACGGTGCATATAAAAGATCCCTTGCTGCTTATCGGAAAGAGAAGCCAATGTGGCGGCAGCGGGTTTCCTCTAAATACATATGCAGAATGACTATATGATTGACGTCCAACAGCCGCTGATAAGATTAAAAATCAATGTGCTCTAGAGGCGTCGTTAAATAAAAAACAAACTTTTAACTTTTCAATCATATAGTCATTCTGCTGCCACATAGGCTACTCTTTTGTATAAGCAGCAAGGGGCCTTTTATATGCACCGTCCCAAAGACAGGACAGCACATACCACGGTGTTTGATGAACCAGTTGTGGACCACTGTCTGGAAAAGAAAAGAGCCCAAACCTCAAATGAGTCCACTGAGAAGGATCGATCCGATGACTGACCGGTTCACAGGCGAACACGCTATCGTTTAAGCTACATCCCACTCCTTGTGTTAAAAAAGACTTGTTTACAACTTTTACTCCAAAATGCTACCTACGTCTTATATAAGACTTACCTGCCCCTGTGGCGCAGTGGTTTTCAAACTCACGGCTGACAGGTACTGGGAACAAATCTTAGTCGAGGCACACCATCATCATAATGATCATCATCATCATAATAATCACAATCATCATCACTGTCATTAAAGTGACACGTGTTCGTCGAAATCTCCTTTCACCAAGAGGGTTCGAATCGATAATTTTTCGTGGTTGGTTGTATATATTATATCCAAGTAAGGTTCAAGCACGCTGTCCTGGGCACACAACTCAGCTTCCTGTGCAGTCTGTCAAGGACAGAGATTAGTGTTAGTAGGAGAGACGAAAGCCGATACCGCCACACTACTCGTGGTTGATAGGTACTGAGATCAAATTTCAGTCGAGGCATGGGATTTTTAATCTCAATGTCAGCTCCAACCCAGAGCGAGTGCTCCGCAAGGCTCAGTGGGTAGGTGTATACCACTTACACCGACCAGTAGTCCACAACTGATTTATCAAATGCCTTGGTATGTGCTATCCTGTCTGAGAGATAGTGTATATAAAAGAACCCTTGCTGCTTATCGACAAGAATAGCCGCATCAGTAGGTTTCGTATCTCCCACTAACACTAATCCCGGTCCTGGACAGACAGCACAGGAAGCTGAGTTGAGTTCCCAAGGCAGCGTGCTTGAACCTTAATTGGATATAAGCACCAAAATAAATACAACGAACCAACCAACCAACCAACCACAGCAACTGAGTCCAGCCTGACATTCCAAATACTACTAGTTGAAGTGGATCCGACAGACAAAGTTTGGGGGCGACGGTACTACTTCGTTGAAAATTAGAGGTTCCTTAGAGAACAAAGCTGGTTTTTAATCTACTTAGTAACCATAAGACTGCACGCGCACCGGTTTGCCGCCATTAGTGGGATTAAAAATCTATCTTGCCTCCACTGGAACTCGTGCACATTATCTAGCAACCTTGTAGCTGGTAGGTGGGTTTATTTATTTTCGCGCTTATTTCCAATTAAGATTCAAGCACGCTGTCGTGGGCACACAACTGAGCTTCCTGCGCTGTCTGTCCAGGACAGAGGTTAGTGTCAGTAGGAGAGACGAAACCCACTGCCGCCACACTAATGCGGCTACTCTTATCGACAAACAGCAAGGGATCTTTTATATGCACTATCCCACAGACAGAATAGCACATACCAAGGCCTTTCTTAAACCAGTTGTGGACCACTGGTCGGTGTAAGTGGTATACACCTACCCAGTGAGCCTTGCAGAGCACCCACTCTGGGTTGGAGCCGGTATAGAGATTAAAAATCCCATGCCTCGACTGAGATTAATATCTTTCAGAAGTGAGTGGGAAAACCACTGCACCACGGAGGCCGGTAAGTCTTATGTAAGGCGTATTTCATCAGGTTTCTTTGTTCTTTTGATAATCTAAATTAGTCTTCGTTTTCTGCCATACCATAGTGAAATGGTATCAACTGAAGAATATGGCATGTCCAGGAACATATAATTGTTGATATGACTCTTGATAACCACAAAGATCTCTTCACATTCATTCAGTAATACAATGTTGCTGGATGGGTTGGCTTTTGTAATGAACATTAAATATATACAATCAAATCTGCCCATGTGGCCACTTGTATTAAGCAGCCACCTGTCTTAAACAGCCACCTTTATTTTCTCCCAAATCAGCTAAGTTAGTATAATTTAACCTGTCTTAAGCAGCCACCTGTTTAAAGAGGACATATTTTGTTACTCCCTTGGGTGGCTGCTTAAGACAGGTTTGACTGTATTTCTTTTCTTTCTCTAGACCACTTGTGCGTCTTGCAAATACCGTATAGCCGCTGAGAAAATAATGTTGTGTCATCAAAAATATATTTATTTCCTTTTTCTATATTACATGAACGTCTTGCAAACACCTACAGCGATTCATTAAACAATTGGCGTCTCATGGATTTTATATTGGGGGCGTGAAGCCCCATGGATTTTATATTGGGATCAGAAAGCCCCCTTAGATTTTATATTGGAGGGACACCCACATTGTCTGCGATTCTGTTAATTCCAAAAACAGGCAATTATAAAAGGTAGTGAAGAAAAAAGGAGATGTGATTGGGTGTAGAGGGCATTGTCCCCACGTGACACCCTGACTGCGCCAGTGGGTTAAACAATATTCTGTATCATAAAAAATATATTCCTTTCTTTTCTCTAGACTGAAGGTAGGTCTAGTAAATACGCAACGCTACTGACTATATATACTGTTCAAAATAAGTAGGATTATTCAAACAAAAGGAAAATTTGTTTTGGTTTGTTTTGTTTAACGACACCACTAGAGCACATTAATTTATTAATAATCGGCTATTGGATGTCTGATATTTGATTATTTTAAAACGTAATCAAGCTGAGCCATGCTCCAACGGGGTTTGAACCAATATCACCAGCTTGAGAGTCCGAAGTTCTACCGCTCGAGCAATGAGGATCAATATAATAATAGAAACAGTGTAATATTTATAGTAATAGTAGTGAGGGTTAGAGCAAAACCAATAATGTGACACATTATTGCCATAATAAGTTTATTACAGGATATAGAAATATATCTGAAACACACCCAGATAGGCAGCTAGTGAATAGCCTGTGAAATTCAGATTTATTATTAATGTATTCATTATTAATGGATACAAGCACTGCGGTCATTTAAAACGTGTCTGAAACATTCGTGGCATACTCCAACTCAACATTCGATAAGAATTAAAATGTAACCTGACCTATTCCTTTTTGAGCGACATCCAAGGGCAACTGCCTGTGAAGCTGTCGGTCGTCGGATCGATCCTTCCCAGTGGACCCATTTGCAGTTCGGGTTATTTTCCTTTCCCACCAGTGGTCCACAACTGGTTCATCAAAGGCCGTGGTATGTGCTGTCCTGTCTGTGGGACAGTGCATATAAAAGACACCTTGTTGCTTATTGGAAAGAGTAGCCTAAGTGGCGGCAGTGGGTTTCCTCTAAAATATGTCAGAATGACCATATGATTGACGTCCAATAGCCGATGATAGATAAAAATCAATGTGTTCTAGAGGCGTCGTTAAATAAAACAACTTTACTTTACTTTACAAGCACTGCAGTTCTCTAAAAGGTGTCTGACACATTCGCTGGATACTCCAACATTCGAGAAGAATTTAGGTGTAATCTGATCTATTCCTGTTGAGCGGTATCCAAGGGCGACACTCACTTCTTGAATGTGGGTGGAGAGGGATGGATCATACCCCTGCCCCAAAATTGACCCCCCCCCCGCGTACTGAAAACACTTCGGTATATTTGCGCTAAGACCACATGGGTAAATGTTACATTCATATCCTAAAGTGAAATACTGGAAAAGATTATTATTTAAGTATTTCTATTTTTCGAAGCCAAAATTAGAGAGGGAGAGAGAGATAATTATGAAAGAAATCCCCCTGTCAAAAAAGAGTGGGGATATGTTGCCCATCTCCAAGGACTGACGCACCTGGCGGCAGCTAAATTTGAGACATAACTTGAACATCTTTGTCAGTTGGGAATGTTAGGCTTGGTACTAACCATGATCGTGTACGCTTATATTTAGATTTTTATCACGTTTCAATTGTCACTTATTCATATCACATTCAAATATCACCTCCTAATTATTTTGAACAAAATACACAAAAATAACAACTTGTTTACATTACTTTCTTAAAGGGTCCCCAGGAAACGTAAAACTAATGGCCAACAGACAATGCTTATCATTTACTCCGTGAGAAGTTTCTTCTATTTTTGAAACTAACACCAACATGTACGAGCCTAGCTCGATCGATTAGAAAATGGCCGTCTGCTATCTACTTCCTAAAAAGGAAATCTCTGACATTCAAAGGAATAGGCTATGACGTCACATTTCTTGTATATATTTATCGTAGCATTATAAATTGCAGGTGTTGTCGTTACGAAATATAAAATAAACGATATGACTATATAAAGGAATTATCGTTGCATTATTAAAGATACTCAAAAGGTCGAAGATATTCTTATGCTAGAAACAATAAAACGGAAACAGATAAATCTGTCCCGTTTTACTAATATTTAAGGGCGAATACAGACATTTGAAAAAGGATGGGTGCGTCAAATACTATGTCATGGAATACAAAGTATTTGTTAAACAAGGTGCGCTACACCTACCAATCACAAATGAAAAAAAATACACAAACTTTTTGCCAATTCCTGTAAAGTTGAATATTGTGTTTATTATGAATGATTCTGCTGATCCCCCCTCCCCCTTCTACGAAACACGAGGCGCGGTTCCATAGGGTCGTCTAGGAATATCCTACCTCAGTGCCCACCAAGGGAGCGGGACGTAGCTCAAACGGTAGAATGTCTGCCTGTGAACCGGTCGGTCGTCGGATCGATCCTTCTCAGTGGACCCATATGCAGTTTGGGCTGTTTTCCATTCCAACCAGTGGTCCACAACTGGTTTATCAAAGGCCATGAAATGTGCTGTCCTGTCCATGACTGGTAAAAAATAAATCAATACAAATGAGTAAAAGTAAAGTTTGTTTAATTTAACAACGCCTCAAGAGCACAGTGATTTTTTTTTTATCTCATCATCGGCTATTGGACGTCAATCATATGGTCATTCTGACATGTATTTAGAGGAAACCCGCTGCCGC
>JAULBS010001712.1:0-11570 GCA_032355785.1 Symmetromphalus regularis | reverse complement strand
GACATGCACAGTTATACTGGATTCAGCTCACTACTCCTCTTGTTTGGGAATATAAGGAAGTAGTCATAATAATTGTTTTCACCAACCACCTATCCCACATGGCGACATGAACCTTCAAAGAAAGGACAAAAATTAAATTGTTTACCTTTCTATGACAAATTCTCAGAAAACATTTTATATGTGCATGCTACCAAAACCTGCCAAAGAAATTACACTTGTGCAATTTGAACATTGATACTAAGATAGATCCTATGATATTGTTGGTCAAAGATGGTTGTAAAATAAATTTAGCTGAATGAAATTCAAATTTTGGATGGAGATTGTGAGAAATGTTAGGCAGGTTTAGTTCAAAGAAAGTACACAAATTAATTGTTTTACATTTCTATGACAAATTCTCAGAAAGCTGGTTATATGTGCATGCTACCAAAACCTGCTTCTATTAACCTAGGCCACAGACATTACACTTGTGCAGTTTGAACATTGATACTAAGATAGATCCTGTGATATTGCTGGTCAAAGATGGTTGTAAAATAAATTTAGCTGAATGAAATTCAAATTTTGGATGGAGATTGTAAGAAATGTTAGGCAGGTATAGTTCCAATGCATCTTTGAGCTCTACAAATTTCATGTGGCTAATACCTTTAGTTATGAAGATACGAGAGCTCAAAAATGACTGAAAATTTAAAGCAAAATAAAAATCGTCATATTTTACATTTCCCCTAGGTTCTTCAAGGGGCTATAACTCTTAGGATTTAGCTAAGTTGGTCGAACCCCTTTAGTAAACTCATGCTCTGATTATATTTTTTCACATTACAACCAGTGCTCCACAACTGGCATATTAATGGTCATGGTATGTACTGACCTGTATATGGGGAAATACATACACAAATCCTTTGATGCTAATGAAAAAATGTACTAAAAATATTTTTTTGTTTTGTATTTTATAAATCAACAGATTTTAAATGACGTAGTTTTTTTTTAGTGATATTTGTTTAAATTAAATGTAATTTTTATTTTTTGCAGAGTTATCTTCCGTTGGTTGGCGACTAAGAACTTGAAGGAAATGAACTTTGACAATGTTGAGAAAGGAAGCCCAGAAGAAGTGCTTATGGGATTGAAGACAGGAAAGACAACTTATGCCATGGTTTTTGATACAATGTGCAAGTATGTAGTGAATTTATAATTATATTATCTTTTATAAGTATTGAGAATTATAGAAATGATGTGCCTGTGCTGGAGTGCATTCTAAAAAGTTTGCATCCTGCTCCAATAATTTTTCATAAAAATACTTCACTTTCCTCTCTGTGCCAAGTTCCTTAATAATGTTTTGTCATATTCAGTTATCCCCCCTGTTCATTTGGTATCATTTGCTCCTTTGCACTAATAAAGAATGTTTTCAATGAATATTTTTCAGATTAAATGGCATAACTTTTTTTTCATCTTGTGATTAAATCTTGAAATAAATTTAAATGTCATATTTATCTTGGCAGCAGGTTTGAAACTTGTTTCTGTATACTTTGTTAATTATAGCCTCTTTATTTATGTCCCTAGAAATTATCAAAACTAGCTCTCTGTCTAAACAAGTTCATTTTGTCAGTCTTGCTATAAACTCTGCCATTTTGGTGAATGTTATAACAGCTAACAACATATGAGCTGGAAAATGGAGAAGCAGAAAATATTGTCAATGAGTAATGTTAGCAAAAATGGTGGGAAAAAAACCAAGTTTAAGTTTTAACAGTAATTTGTAACTCTAAAATAAATGGTTGTATCTTATATGTAAAACTAAGTTGGGGTCAAATATTAAGTTGGAACAGCAGTTCTGAAAAAAAGAATTCTTTATTAGTGCCTAATTTTCAGCTGTTTAAACCATTAAGTTTAATACTTGAACTTTTTTAAAATCCTGAATGCAGTTTGCTAGTTGTCTGCTTTAAGTTGGGAGGAATTTAAATACAGATTAAAAAACATAGTCACGAAAGATATTATTAAACAGTTTGCTAACATATCCCAGAGTACATTTGACATGTGTGATGCTCCTGGTTTAGACTACTGTACTGTAATATGCTTGATATTAATTTTATTTTTCAGCTATGCCGGCCTCCACTCCAAGATCATCAGTGGCTATGCTAAAGGAGCAGACTACAGACCCGGCCAGAAGTTCACACCTGGCTCCAATCAACACTCCTGGAACGCAGTCTATATCTACGGGACGTGGTGTCTGATTGATGCCCACTGGGCGGCACGGAGAATCATTGGCAAGCAGGCGACGACCGATGAATTCCACTACCAACTGGACGAATACTTCTTCCTCCCCGACCCTCACCAGCTCATCTACACTCACATGCCAGACGATGCCAAATGGCAGCTTCTCGACCGACCCATCACGCTGCAGGAATTTGAGAACATGCCTCACATGAAACCTCAGTTTTTCAAATACGGTCTCGAGTTCGTCACTCACCGAACTGCCGTCATTTACAGCCATGGAGAAATCAACATCCGTTTGAGGTACCAGAGTCATAAGATCGCCGTGGCATTTAACTTCACGATAGCTTTTGAAAACGGTGAAGAGGAATATAATGGTCTGAAGTTGAGCAGGTATGGTTTGCAAGAAAGCACTGACGGGATTGCATCTTTTAGGCTCCGGCTCCCGGTGAAGGAATCCTACATCTTGTACATCTACGCTAAGGAAGACACACCAGATAACAAAGAGAATGTGTATGCCCAGGTTTGTGAGTATAAGATAGTTCAGGAAGAGGTACCATCTCCTGCCCCAGAGCCCTTCCCGCCATGCTCCTACCTCACCTGGGGTCCGGGTACAGCCTTCTATAAATATGGTTTGGCCACGTACCAGAAGACGGCCACCATAATGACACGTGACGGCAAGGTGGAACTGCAGATCAAACTGCCGAAGAACATGCAGTTCATGGGGAAACTGAAGAACAACAACATCAGCGACAGTGAGCTGGAGGGATACATCATCCAGCGTAACGTTGGAAACACGGCTTTCTTCGACGTCACGTCACCAGGACGAGGAGAGTATGGTCTGGAGATATACGCTAATGACCCTGAGACCGAGGGAACGACACTGTACCATGTTGGACAGTATCTGATAGTGTGTGACGAGGAATGCCATGCCGTGCCACTGCCCAAACTTTCTCCTGGCTATCTCGGAACTCAGCCAAAGTTTAACGAATACGGTCTACAGCTTGCCAGCCATTTTGATCCCATAATTCATCTAGATACCAACACCGTCACCATAGTGCTGAAAGCTGAAAACATGATGAGAGTAACAGCCAATCTGATTAGTGCGGAAGACGACAAGAAGGATTTTCCAGAAAATGTCTTTTCGCATATTCACGGTTCCAACATCACATTCATCGTTAATCTTCCGTACACAGGTTTCTTCAAACTACAGCTATACGCTGTTCCGGTTAGCGACAAGAGCCAGCAGATACCGGGTGTCTACAACTATCTGATTCAGTGTCGGAAAGTCACTCAGGCCGTGTTTCCATTCCCCAAACAATACGCTCAGTGGAAGGAAGGTTGTTTCATGAAGGAGCCCGGCATCATCCCGACAATAAAGAGCTCCAGCGGTCAGCAGGTGAGCCTCGACCGACTCCCGGCCACCGTCAACTTCTGCGTCAGTATTCCAAATGCAGATGCTGTAGCTGTTGTGATTTCAGAAGATCCCGTTGACAAGTGGACCCATCTACAGAAAGCGCAAGGTGATGAGTGGAGCGGGACGGTGGAGGTTGCACAATACTACGGAACAAATACAAAAATTACCCTGAACGCCAATTATGGAGGAGATAAGTCTAGCTACTGTACGTTGCTGGAATACTACATTTAGTCTGCGTCTGTCAAGAGCCCTGAACATGTATAATTAATATAGCTTGCAGATGTGATAATCTGAGAACTGCTTTTAGCATCATTTAAACCACTTATTACATATATTTTTTATCGCATTTTGACTTTTGTTTATAGTGCTTTCCAAACGAATATATTTTATTTTAGTTTGAGAAATTTCTATTTAGTGGCTCAAATATATTTGATTTTGGTGCTTACATTAAAAAGCAGACGGTATTTGTTTTTGCTCATTTAAATACAGCTGCTTACAGAACATTTTAAAAATTTTAATGATTAGAATGTTAAAGGAATGATTCCATCCTCATATTTTAAGGTTTTTGAATATATTTGCATACCATTATGCATACACATTTATATAAGTGGAAAATAATGTTGTTTATGAGAAATGGGGTTTCCATTTTATTTAATAAAGGCTTTTTGTTTCTATTAATGCTGAAAAACATTGTTTTATTTTGAAATCTTGTTACATAATTGTAAGTAACGTATTTGTAACTAATATGTAGATTGTATTATTGGTATAAAACTCATTGTTGTAATTTTTAGACTTAGCTTACATAATATATAGATTTTCATCTTTCTGTTTAGCCTTTTTCATGACATTTTGTGCAATTTTCTATAGTTTTTTCTACAAAAATGTCGATGCCACTGTTATAATTGAAAGTTATTTTCGTCTTTCACTAATGTCAATTTTTGTTATGTAGAAGCTGTCAGTCAATGAACAATATCTGATAAAATCCTCCACAAAGATTCATATTCATGCAAGTTATAACAAAAAAGTAATTATTATGGCAGACAATACAAAAGCATGGTTCCTCATACACATTTTAGAAGACAAGTCTTACACTGAAATTATTCGAGTAGCATTCAAAAGTATTGCAGTTTTTCAAAAACAGAATGTCCCAGACAGAAAACATGAATTGGTGACTTCTTCTTTTCATTCGCCATGGGGTCACACTTGGAGAGCAGCTCTTGAGATGAAGCTGGTGGTCTTCTGTAGTGCATCCACAAGCCCATTTTTTTCTTGAATAGCGGCAGACTTTGGACAGATCTTCCTCTGCAACCGGTGGGTTCTGCAGTCCTGGAGAATATGTGACTCATTTATATTATTGGTGTGGATGTGTCAGATTATAAAATCATGATTTGGGATCTCATATGCCCTGTGATGATTCCTTCAAATGATTTTAGTACGATTATATTCTTTACTATCCAAGCTTGATCCATCAAATTCTAATTCAGTATTGAAAGACTGGTTTTTGGAATATGAAAATGCACCTCCCCAAAATGACAAACATAATTATGCAAATATAAAAAATGCCAATTATCAGCTAGTCTAGACAACAAACCCTTTGGCAAAACCCAAAGGTAATTGATTTCATAAAGACTTATTTACATACAATTCAAAAAATATATAAAGAATTAACACATAATTGTCATAATAAACAGTATATATGTTTATTAGAGCTACTTATTTTTAAATTTCATGAGAAGATCTCTTTATAATACCATGTTGCCTGTTTTTATTTACATACTTGCTGATTAGGTGTTATCTCTTATCCAAAATCATACCTCTGTACAAAACCAAATCCAAGGAAATAAGACAAATTTTGGGATTACAACAAAATAATAAAGGAACACAGCATAAAATGGTGCATATCATATTAAGTTACTTAATTTCCATTGATTGTGTTTTTGCAATCATTTCTGCAATGTGTCTCATCTTTCTCAGTGTTTTTTTACTCTGCACTTTGTTCATCACTGTGTCATCAAAGTTTTCATGTAAACAGTGTTTTGTTCATGATATTGTTTCACTTTCATACAAAATCACATTGCACGATTAACAAGGCTAAAAGGGACAGTATTAGGGAACTAATGTGTAAGACTTAATAATTTGTCCATATTTTGTGTTAACAACATAGTACCAGCTGCAGTAGCTATTTCAATGCCTGATCCAACATGGCATCTGTGATTCAATGTGCTATATATTGTAAGGTCTAACATTCTAGAGACCATGTCAAAGTATTCATTCACAAAATGGTGCATTGCTGTTGAAATATTTGTTTAATGATTCCCCCAGCCCTCAAAATAAAAATAAATATTTACTACTGAGGTCATAATGCTATTGAAATAGTTACAAAGATACTGATGACAGCAAAACCAGGCTTTGTGTTTAGTAAAAAGATTCTGGTCTGATTTCTTGTTGATGGTTCAGCCTTGATTAATAGTTCCATATTCAAAATCTGCCACTGTTGACTAAAGGCATTCCTTCGCTGACTTAGGCTGGACAGAGAGGATGGTGTTCTACAACAAAGGGCTCCAAACACCAGAGCCATCAATGGCGTCATAACTTGCAAGACTAAAAACAGAACATTTGGCCACAGGAAACAGCCTTCAGAGAAAAGCCTTACCATCCTCCAAGTGGCAGTAATATTCTTTGAAACAGCTCATCTGGGGTTATAAAAGCAGCATATTAAACTGAACGAGAAGTAGAACATGATTATCAGTATAAACAGTCTGAAATGTTAATTAAGGTTGTCCTAATAACAAATGAAGCCTTAGAGTCTGGATTCTAGGGTCAAAAATTGTAGTGTCATGATGTCAAAGCCTTACAGAATTTTGAACAGTGCGAAACACAGTTTTAACTGTTAACCATCAACGAGAAATGTGGCCTGGAATCTTTATAAGCTCAGGATAGGTGTTCAAACTGAGGACAAAAATGACTTTATTGTGTGGACTTGTTTGCTGGTAGAACATGTTAGTTTTTTTATTTGTTGGCATTAACGCAATGACTCTTCAATTAACAGTGGTGCTAAGAATAGCTTAACTTTAGCAAGCAATGATGAACATATTATTTGTCTTGTTGTAGAGATGTCTAAGTTAGCAGTTATTCTGCAATAAAAGCTTAATTTAATCTCATTTTGTTTTTTGTCATTATCAGTAATTAATAATGTATATCAAATCAGGACCCTTATTCTCGAAAATTTACTTTACGTATGATAAACATAGGATTAATTATTTTTTTACTCTAATTACACTTTTGGGAACAGCTTTTAGTAGTGCATTTACGTTTACGTCTACGTTTACATACAACTTACTATTTACACTTTTTCGAGAATAGAGCCCCAAGCCCAAGACAAGAGAGGTGGGAGTGACAGTTTGGCAAGTTGGCATGGGGTACTGTTTTGAGAGTGCTTACGCCCCCTGGTATTTAACGCTGATTACAAAAATACTTGACGAGCAGTTTGAAATGGGTGCTTACTACAGTTGTCATCTGACCCGGGTTTATTAGCTTTACACGGTCTGATCATAATCCCAAAACCTTGAATATTCAACAAACAAGAAAAGAAAAAGGATGGGCTAATATTTGTGATTAGTAACTAGGGATGTTTTCCCACAGACAGGACATACCACGGTCTTTCAGGCCAGTACACGGGGGGAGGGGGGTGCGCACGCACCCCCCTAAATCTGTCGAGGTTCGTAAATGCAAATGTGGATTGATGCTAATTTACTAGAATAAAACGTTAAAAACGAAAATAAAACATGGATATCCTTCGGGCCTTCACAAACGCACTCCCCTAAAGAAAATTATGCGTACGGGCCTGTCTTTAACCAGGTTTTTAACGATAAATAGACATGGATCTGCTGAAAGAGATGGACCTGACTGCTTTCTGGACTGTCAACATCATGGTCCATCCAATCGACTGGATATAGGATATAGTTTTACTCAACTTACTGAAAGGCACTAGACCTAGATAAAGTAAAGTTGCTTTTATTTAACTACACCTCTAGAGCACATTGATTTTTTTATCTCATAATCGGCTTTTGGACGTCAATCATATGGTCATTGTGACATATGTTTTGAAGAAACCCGCTGCCGCAACATTGGCTACTCTTTCCGATAAGCAGCAAGGGGTCTTTTATATGCACTGTCCCACAGACAGGACAGTACATACCACGGCCTTTGTTGAACCAGTTGTGGACCACTGGTTGGAACGGAAAATAGCCCAAACTGCAAATGGGTTCACTGAGAAAGATCGATCCGACGACCAATTGAGCTACATCCCACTCCTAGACCTAGATACTGAACAATATAAACTATGTTAAGATCCTTTGACAACCGACTGAAAAAAGAGGAAGAAAAAAGGTTTATCTTAATGGAAAAGGCAGGGCTATAGCTGGCTGGTTGGCAAGGAGACAGTTTTCCCTCTCCTATCATTAAAATAAAATAAACATAAATTATTTTAAAGTAACAAATTGTAGCCCTACTTGGGCTACTGCCCATCTTTTCAAGGCGAGGCCAATGGTCCTTAACTGGTTTATCAAAAGCCATGACTTACTATCTGATCCCTTGCTGCTAGTTAGAAAAAGTAGCCAGTGTCGGAGACAGGTTTCCTCTGAGAACCATCAGTCACAAAACATCGCATGTTCGAAACCTAAGTGGCGTAGGAAGGTGCCAAAAACGTGGGGAGTGGGGTGGGGGTGGGGGGGGGGAGGCCACACACAGACACATACATATATGTATCTTCGGTAATGAATCAATGTATACGAAATGTCTAAAATGTGATTGCACCCCCCTCTCATCACCGCTTCCTACGTCAGTACGTAGTATACGCTGAATAAATGCAGTAGGACGAATTTTCAATGTGAGGGGTGGTGGGGGGATGAATTTTATGGAGGTGTAAAATGTGTTGTGTTAAACATCGCACGCCACAAACGGGATGCCTCACAAGGAAAATTTTACAATTATTAACTCCTTTTATAGCGATTCCGGTTCCTACGGGCCTGAAATGTGTTTGCGTGTTGTTAAATAATCAATCCTTTCCTTTCTCTTCAAGGTATGCAATAAAATGTTTATCACGCATCGTGTTTCCTCGGGGAAATTCCACACATGTTTATGTTTTATTTCACCTCAATATAATTAATCGGTTGCACATTTATTTGACATCAGTCTAATTAAGAGATTGAAATATACGGTGAATGCACTTCAGGTGTAATAATGTCTACCACATGAATACACTAAATCAATTTAGAAATACAGAAAAAAGCTAGAAGCTATGTAACGTTGAATATCTTTACCAAAGAGCAAGTCCTGAATTTTAGAAATGATTCAAGGTGTTATAAAGCCTAGATAAAATGTATCAGAAAGACAAACAATATATAAATAACTGCTTGGTAGGTAATTGATATAATTCAGAGTTTTTTAAACTGACGGCCAATATATAAAACTAAAAATTCTTGTGGTTGTGTGAAGTCATTAGGACAGTGAAGTGTCTAGCTGGCGAGAAGCATCCCATCATGTTGAATTCCTGAAGTTAGAAGATGTAGAAGGTTGCGCCAGAATAAAGATCTGGAGGAGCTTGTAATGCTTGAAGGAGAAAACTGGGCTAGATCTTAATCCAGTCGTCATAATTAGTATATACATGTAGTAGTTGGATAACGCACAACATAAGTAGCATCATCATCATCATCAACGTTGTCGTCGTCGTTAATATCATCGTCATCACCATTGTTGACATCATCATCATCATTATTATCATCATCTACTTAGTCGTCAACATCATTATCCAGTAACAGATCGGAGTGGAATGACGTGAAAATTAACCATTTTCCCCCAGTCCTATTCAAACATCAATTTTGGATCTCATTTTCAAACATCCTGCATCCGCGCCTGATATCATCATCATTGTCATCATCATCGTCGTGGTTGACAACATCATCATCATTATCTTTGTCATCATCATCATCATCACTGGCTTCATTAATATCATCATCACTGTCGTGGTCATCATAATCAACGTCGTTAACAACATCACCAGCATCATCATCACCACCACCACTACCATCTCATCGTCATCTTCACCATCATTTTACCAGAAACCAAACAGTTGTCTTCCCAGACGAGCGTACTTGAACTTTTATTAGACGAATGCGGTGAACATATCAGCAATCTTGGACTCCAGCAGCGTTCTGTTAGTGCTTGCAATCGATGTAACACTTGATGGCACTGAACTTCAAAAAGATGCTCAATCACTCATGTCGTATCTGGTGAAGACAAGTTACCTTTGTAGAGTACTCTTACTGCATCGATAAGGTCGTTTAATTTGCCATCTGCGTCCATTAATTCTGTTTATCAGCTAGATGAGGTAATGTGCGCTCTCCCTTCAGGTAATGTTCAGATCGCAATAGCTCGTATTAAAACCACCAGTTGGGAAACAGATGTGAAATAGATATTAAATATAGTCTCTCAATAGCTCCTATTAAAGGGATAGACATTAGTTATCAGATATTTTAATCATTGTCTAAGTAATGTAATATAAAAATTTTAGCGTTAAAATTACATACTGGTGTTTATTAATGGCGTCCTCTAAAGAATATCAATTTTGGTACATCCACTGCCTTTTCAGATCGTCCTTGTGTTTTTAGATCAAATTAATTTTATAAACCTTGAGCGTCTTAAAACAACGAGTTTTGAAACCACAGACAATTCCAGAAAGGTTCTAAGGGGTCAAACACCACTTCGACCAGAACTTTTGCCGGATTTAGACCTTGGGGGTCCCGGGGCACTTTAGTTTCGGGGTCACCTCAACATAGAAATTAAATAACGTGAAAAATAATTTAAAAAAAAAAAGAACTGAAATGAATGAATAGAACTGATTTTATCATTTTTTATAATTTTTTATAAAGAAATTCCTTAGTCTGGCCGCCACTCTCGCAGGGGGTCCGAGGCAAATGACCCCTTTCCCCCTTTATAAATACGGCACTGCAATACAGAATTCAGAAAAAGCGAACAATTATTAAACAAATAATACTGAAATTAGCAATAGTCTATAATAGTCAATTGGACAAAATATTTCTGAAACTGATGCGCAAGGTTAAAAGGAAATCGCGTGCGATATTTATTGGCTTTATGGACTTTCAAAACTAGTAGAAAAACAGATACAAAACGGTTAATATATTTAAAAATAGTCTTCTCGGTAGCTTGTGTTTAATGTATCTGATTTGGAAAACAGATAGGGAAGCGTTTTGTTACAAAAATAACTGTAATTTATAACTCGCGTGCTCTGGGAATTTATAGGTAGACCTGCTGACGTGTTCCTAGTCACAACTTGAAACAACATTGAAGGCAAAGTCCTACGGAATTTAAGGGACTTTGTGCTCTAAATATTGATTACGAATGAAACGTACATGCATTTGTTATACTAGATCTCGTTTTCATATCACGGAAGACATTTTGACTGAAATATGGTATAGGGAATTCCATGTCGGGTCGATCGATTATTTCACATTTAAAAATTTCAAATTTCAAGATCGGAACTCCTCGTGGGGTAAAATAAATTGGTACGAAATGTTTTTGCAGCTACAAAAATATTCTGAAGTTTTAAAATAACGGCTAACGGGGAGATATCCATCACGTGACTCGAATATATACGTCACACCTTCAAAGAAAAAAAAATCGATTTATTTGTTCCTTGAGCATAATTCATTATCATTTTTTTTTTAATATTGATAATTACCCAGATGCGATGGTTATGTAAGTAGTTGAATGAAATATTTTTATAGACAAATCAAATGTTTATATTTAAATATAATTATTTTTTTGAAAATTAATTAGGTTAAGTGTCCGCTGGAGTATGAGTTTAATGGAGGAATCGTAATCGTAAGTTTCTTTGGCATGCCCACATCCATTTGGTTCGGGCATGTCGTGGGGG
>JAULBS010001702.1:0-11570 GCA_032355785.1 Symmetromphalus regularis | reverse complement strand
CCAACTGTCATAGATACATGTATAGTGCAAATGAATCATCTACATATATGACTAGTGTTGGAAAAGGGGGGGGGGCCCGGGGGCAGGGGGCCCTGCAAAAGGTGTCGCACCAGCACATTTTTTTCCTCTCGAGGGCCCTGTTTGCCGGTGTCAATGATGAATAAAGAACATATTTATGGGAATTATTAGGGGTTCTGAAGCCTCCCCTCCAGTTCCCCAGCTTCCAACGACCCTGCATACGTGTGTGTATAATAATAATAATAATAATAATAACAATAATAATAATAACAATAAAAAAATAATAATAATAACAATATAAATAATAATAATAACAATAATAATAATAATAACAATAATAATAATAAGAAGAAGAAGCATAAAGTACACAATTACCGATCACATTGTGAAAAGGCGGCCCATAGTATTTAAGAGTCGGACAAAATGCTCAATACATAACGGAAATTGATTTTTATTTCGCCAGCAGACATGAAGTTAATCAAGGTGTTATGAGACCCTTTAATCATCGCATTCGATTAGCAGCGCCAGTGATCCGCGGGATATACTAACCTAGCAATCGAACGCGGCCACCCGTAACCCCTGAATTTGGCCAATAGCTCCGTCCATTTGATCTCATTGAATGTGCGGTTTCCCACACCACTGTTATTGCCCAGTCACAACCAACACTTATCGACAGAGAAATGGCGTTAGCGATGCTGTGCGAGGGAACAGAGGTAGTCAATCGAATGTGCAGTAATGGGCGGGATTTTAGAAGAAACATTCGAGCGTAGAATCAAATAGAACAGAAAGACAGATGTTGCTGAAGTTTAATTTGTGGATCATTTTCGTTTGTCTTTGTTTCTTGGACGTTTCGACTTTTATTTACAAAGTGACACAATAATAGTGCCAGGTGGTCGCGGAGTTGGTGTCAGGCGACGTCGCTTGAAAAGATAATTCTGTTTGGATAATAGCATTGCAATTAGCCAGAATTTTAAGAATGGATTAATGGATTACATAACTACGTAATATTACTGGATAATCCCAGAAACATTTTATTAAAACTGACACTCGTGAACAAAACAGTGGTTTAACTGAATGTTAATATTAATTAATACTTAATGAAAACAAAGTTTACGAGGAGTAAAAAAAAACCGTAATAATGAAATATATATTTAAAGTGCCATGCTCACAGACGTTACTGAGGAATTTGGGTAACATAATGTTGCGTGTTTCGTTGGAGGTGCTCGTTCCTGACTATACAATGGGATAATTTACCATCCTGGATTTCAAGTGTGTGGATTAGAAAGCTGAAAAGCCATGACGATTACCTGGGGAGTTCTTTTCACAGTGACGTTAATGAGCTTTACGTTAAGCACAGGTAAATCTATTAAATTCTAGATGGCGCTGGTAAATATAGAATAGAATAACAGTGAATAAACATTTCCTGAACATGAGCATAAATCCTGGGAGGGATAGGAGGGGGGCACGGGGACACATCCCCTCTCGTTTTGGACGGGGGATGCCTATATAATTATCCTTCCACCACTTTTTGCTTCGAAAAATTGAAATATAAATGCCTAAATAATAATCTTTACCAGCATTTCTCTTTATTGTATCAATGCAAGACTTAGCCATGTCGTCTTAGCGCAAATATACCGGAGTACACAGGGGGTCTATAACGGCATCAGTCCTGGAGGAGAATGGGGGACACTCCCCCCACGTTTTCGATAGAGGTAAGCTCCCACCCCCACTTTTTTGACAAAGGGGATGCTACGTCTCCCCAATTTCCAGGAGGCGATTTTCGCTCGTGTTCCTGAACATGCAGGTAAATGATATATTAATAATGATATAGGGTGTCTGTTCATGTAACATACCTTAGTAATAAATAGTAAAACTACAACCGCACCCTTTAACAAAATTTAGTATGTTTTATCCCGGTACCTTAGTGGTACTTTCTGTGAATACACTGGTATTGAGCAGTTCTCTCTAGGAGAAAGTGCACATTCGACAATTTAGAAACAATTTAAATGACAGTTTTTAAGTTATGAGAGAATCACAATTAAAAATCTTAATGTTTAATGTAATGTCTATAACATAATCAATGGTTATTCAGGCACGGCGGAAGCAAGTGAACATTGGGATGGGGGGTGGGGTGCTAACAGTTCTAGGCTCAAAGCGCAGAGTTTCAAGAGGTTATGCTTGATTAAGAATTATTAGGAGGTTAGAGCCCCAAAACCAACCCCCTCACCAACGTTTCGCCGTGTCTGTTATTATAAAACATTTCAGATTTTTCAGTTTAGTAAAATTTTCAATATCGATTTTCTCAGAATTCAACAAATGCCACTTACGACCTTATGTTTCACAAGGGACGATAGAAAAGAGTCTGGTTTTAATGGAAAAGAGTAACTTATATATTATGAATATATGTCGCAGTTACCTCTAACGGCTAGGTGTTATTTATTAAACAAGGTGTTGCAATTTAGCGCTCATCGTGGTCATATCCCTTTTCTTTCATGCATTTATATCACAACAGAGATCAGAGTTCAACATCTGTTCAGGCGCGGATGCAGAATTTCTGAAAAGGTGTGTGTGTGTGTGTGTGTGTGTGTGTGTGTGGGGTGATGTGTGAACAGGACTAGGGGAAAATAGTTAAAAGTGGGTGGGTGGGTAGAATTTAAATTGGCTGTGATCCATTGGCATAGCTTGAGTCTTTTTTCTAGTGAGACAAACTTTGACAAAGGTTTTTATTCCTCGTATTTAATTAACTTTTATTATATTAATCACATTAGTTTTTTTTTCTGCAAAACATCTAGTGAGGCAGTTGCCTCATTGCCTCAATGGAAGCTTCTCCACTGTGTGATCTCTCCCCCCACCCCCGCTACCCCTGCGTACGGTGAACGATTCGTAAAGCGCCTTCAGATACTAACTTTTACAACTTAAGGTTTAAAACCTAAGTTTTGAACAACCGGTTCCACAAGTATTGGTGTGATGGATATTGTATTAATGTTAGTAAGTGCGAACGGGAGCATATAATCTCAGCCTCGTAGGCCTAGACATAAATACACTGATACCCACTAAGCTAGGTCTCCATTTGACAGGACGTTGGCGTAATACGTATGACGTCATTAAGCATCTTTGCTCGCGACAAAAACTAACAATAGCTTTTCTTGCAAGATGATAATCAAAAATATTTTTTAAATTATGCTGGGAAACAGTTTCAAGAAGGCTTCATTTATAATTTACAAATGCCGCTGTTCATGAATAATTTTAGATTATTTTGTGACAAATGCCAGCAAAAGTTCGAGCACAAGACGAGAAAGGAATACTTATGGGACTTGTGTATCTTATATTATGCAAAGATAAAGACCTTTATTTTGATTATCTTCATGTAAATGTGACCTGTCAACGTTTTTCTATCTAAATAAACTCAACGTTCGTTATGTCGAAATAGAATTGACAACGAAGAATTCAAGATATCAGTAGTTCGAGTTTATGGTAGTTGGGACCTACATTATACACTAACGTTTGCTAAATGCTTGGAATGTAGGTGTAGACCTCGAGATATCCATGTAAAGGAGCTATGAATTAATTAACTGTCTATTTATTTATTTCCTATTCAAACGACTTAACAAAGAAATTCAAGATATCAGTAGTTCGAGTTTATGGTAGTTGGGACCTACATTATACACTAACGTTTGCTAAATGCTTGGGAATGTAGGTGTAGACCTCGAGATATCCGTGTAAAGGAGCTATGAATTAATTCACTGTACTATTTATTTATTTCCTATTCAAACGACTTAACAAAGAATTCAAGATATCAGTAGTTCGAGTTTATGGTAGTTGGGACCTACATTATATATCCAATGTTTGCTAAATGCTTGGAAAGTAGGTGTAGACCTCGAGATATCCGTATAGAGGAGCCATGAATTAATTCACTGTACTATTTATTTATTTGCTATTCAAATGACTTAACAAAGAAATTCGAGATATCAGCAGTTCGAGTTTATGATAGTATTCACCAATATGACATTATACCGTATCGTTGTTTTTATGCTTCGAACAAGTGTGGACTTACGAAACATCCTGTATAAATGAGATATAGTTTAGTTAATTGTACTACATGTATTACCAATTCTAGCCAGTATTTCAGTACATGCATATCAAAAACTTTGGAATGTGCTGTTGTGTCTGTGGGAATAGGTGCAGACCAAGATATCTTGGGTATACAAAACATTTAATTCGTAGTATTATTTTCCGTTATAGCGAGTGACTCTACGTGTATATATATTGAACAACAAAAGAAACGCAAATTAAATTTACATTGTTTGATTGAATAAAAGTTAACCACATTTTGATGTTGGCTGTTTTGCTTACTGGCTACATGTGCAGAAAAGATAGCATGCACATCATACGTTTTATGATTTTATTAATTTTCCGTCTAATTTGATTAAACTGGGTGTGAAGAAACATTTGCATTTCTTTTGCTGTTCAGTATAAAAAGCTATTGTATATAACGTTCATATAAAAGAATCGTTCTTGCTGAGGAACTGAAATTATGAAATATTATTACTCACCTGGGATGCTAGTAATCCAGAAATATTTCTAAGTCTCCAGCATTTATGACCCATTACCTCCTGAGAAGAAAAACTTTTATTGGGAAACTTCAAGGAACAGACGAAACCAGACTTGATAATGTCTTTGTACCGGCCTCGGTGGCGCAATGGTTAACCTATTAGATTCGTGGTAGGTATTGAGATCGAATCTCTGTCGAGGATTGAGATTTTGAATATCTGTTTCGGCTCCAACTCAGAACTTAAAAAATGTCACTTAAACCTTGTTTCTAAATGGACGAATATGCACTTTCTCATAATAGTGGCCCACAACTGGTTTATCAAAGGCTGTGGTATGTGCTATCCTGTCTGTGGGATAGTGCATATAAAAGATCCCTTGCTGCTTATCGATAAACAGTGTGCGCATTAGTGTTGCTACAGAGGGTTTCGTCTCTGCTACTAACACTAACCTCTTCTGGACAGACAGCATAGGGAGGTGATTGTGTGCCCAGGACAGCGTGCTTGAACTTTAATTGGATATAAACACGAGAGTAAATACAACCAATCAACCAACCAACCAACCAACCAACCAACCAACCAACCAGCCAGCCAGCCAGCCAGCCAGCCAGCCAGCCAGCCAACCATATCTTTGTAAAATCTGATAATGTATGACGATCATAAATAATTTAGAATATAGATAATTTAGATTTTTGTATGTAAAACAATATATTCTAGCCTGGGAGACTAGCGTTATTGACATTTAACTCGCCTGAAGCAAGGAGGAGAGCGTTTTTGTATGTAAAACAATATATTCTAGCCTGGGAGACTAGCGTTATTTACATTTAACTCGCCTGAAGCAAAGAGGAGAGCGTTAGTTTCTATCACTGGTCCTAATTAAAAAGAGTGGTAACAACATATTTCTTTTTGCGTAACCCATTACGCAATATATTGTTATGTCAACAGGGATAATAATTATTAAATTAATTAAGCTTAAGGCGCGAACCAAAAATCGGTTACATAAAGTATGATTCGCGAACGACTAGCAGTAGCCAATCCAGAGGGGGTCCAGTCCGGACTCCCCCCTTTTCTAGAATTTGTTTTACATATATTTTCCGAGTGGGAGGAAATGAAAATTAACCATTTCCCCCAGTCCTATTCACCCATCACAATTAAAAAAAACCTTTTAGAAATCCTGGATCAGCGCCTGACAGGCGACCAAAATGTTAATTCATACAATTTTCAGACCTGAGCGGATATTAAGCTTTAAGCAATGTAAAGTTTACACACTGATTAACACGTCGAGTGGTTTGGCAAATAACAAGTTCTAAAATAGATATACCAAGTTTATTGCCACGCAGACACACAACAAACGACGTACGCATGTCTACAACACTTCTATCTATTTACTATACGACACTGAAATAAATATAATTTGTTTACACACAGAAACACGACAAACGATATACATTTCTACAGTAACATTACTTTTATACTACACGACAATCAAATAGGTATCACCAGTTTATAACCACACACAATACCAACGATACACATATTTCTACCATAACTTCTAAAATAAAGTTTGTTTTATTTAACGACGCCTCTAGAGCACATTGGTTTTTTATCTTATCATCGGCTATTGGACATCAAACATGGTCATTCTGACATATTTCTTTAGCGGAAACCCGCTGCCGCCACATAGGCTACCCTTTCTGTTAAGAAACAAGGGGTCTTTTACGTGCACCGTCCTACAGACAGGACAGCACATACCACTGTCTTTGATGAACCAGTTGTGGATCATTGGTTGGAACGGAAAATAGCCCAAACTGCAAATAGGTCCTGTGAGAAGAATCGATCCGATGACCGACCTCTTCACAGGCAGACACGCTACCGTCTGAGCTACATCCCACTCCCACACAGACAACTACAAACAATATATTCATTTCTCCAATAAATTTATTACCACACACTACAACAAACCAGTTTATAGAGAGAAACGACAAATGAAATACACATTTCTATAATAATTTTATTTTTAAACGAAACGACGCGACAAACGACACTTGTTTATAAAAAATAATTCTGGAGGTTTTAGGAGTCGCAGACAATGATTTAAAAAATTAAACGTAAGATAGAAAATATTTTCAATGCTATAGAGACTATTATAGATTGAATTTGTGACGTGTGTGTGCAGATATTGCAAAAATAAGTTGTATAATAGAACTTATTGGAATAGTTATGAATTGAAATACGTTTATATCACACTCACATTATACATAACATTCAAACTGCAGTGCTTTGTAATTCTAATAAATATTCTTGTCAGCTCCATATTTTGGTGTTTTAGAATGTACTGGTTTTACGGTACAACACATTTTCAAAATAGGCTAGTGTCTAAACGTTTTGTTTGCTTACAAAATATTAATATTCAGGGCATAAAAGGATTATCAAGTACCGTCCTTGTACACGTTATGCGCGACGTAAATACATCGTCCTCAGGAAACGACGTCCAACGCGACAACAGACACCTTCTTGACAACAACCCTTTGAGGTAAAGCAACGTGGAGAAAGTTCATTGTGAAGGGCTTCTCAAGCGAGATAGCATAAATAACACACAGATCTTCAGCATAAATAACACACAGATCTTCAGCCATTCACAAATAGCATAGACATAACTTAAACACTTCTCTAAGACCCATAAGAACTCAAACAGAAATGGATATCACCCCGTGTTTAAAACAAATTTAAATCAATCACTCTTAGAAGTCACCAGGCGAGGAAAGAAAGCCCCCCCCCCCCTCCTCTAATCCTAACGTTGTCTATTTTATGTGGTGATTGTTTGTTTAATTAGGACATCATTATTTACCTAAGCAATCTTTTAACCTGTCATTTGTTGAGCCGGGTGCGTTTGTGCAAATGGCATTGTTATGTTTGACGCAGTTTTGTCGCGCGTTGGGGAATCGTCGATATTGATACTGAAGCGAGTTTAATAAAGTGATTGAGATTAAAAGAGACTCAATGGGCAAGCACTGAAGGTAAGATATCGGCAACCATGTGATTGACAAGCTCTAGTCTCTGTCTGGCGCTGTCGGCGGTCGCATCTTACGACGATTTGTCACAGTCGCAGACGATCGTAAATTGTGGTAAATTGAGGTATCTCTAAATGTGACTGGATTTAAACATCGCTGCGACTGATTTCGGTCGTACCCCCATACACAACCACTAGTGACTTGTTGCACGATTTTTCTACGATTGTCCACGATCTGCAGTCGCAGACAATCGTAAATGGTAAGTTGTCGTATCTCTCAGTGTGACTGGGGCATAAGTCACATAACAACGATCTCTGGCGTTGCGAAATACAGTTCAGTCGGTAACGCGTTCGTCTGAAGTACTTTGGTCGAATGATCGAATTGTCTCGACCCAGCCAGTGCCACACAACTGGTATATCAAAGACCGTGGTATGTGCTGTCCTCTCTGAGACAAAGTTCAAACAAATGAATCTTATATGCTAATGTTGCATGTTGCCTCTGAAGCCTACATTGTAAAAATTACCAAATGTTTGACATCCAATAGCCGATGATTAATAAATCAATGTGCTCTTGTAGTGTTAAAGGCCTCTGAACCGGTAGGTCGACGGATCGATCCTTCTCAGTGGACCCATTTGCAGTTTGGGCTATTTTCCGTTCCAACCAGTGATCCACAACTGGTTCATCAAAGGCCCTGGTATGAGCTGTCCTGTCTTTAGGACGGTGTATATAAAAGACCCCTTGCTGCTTATCGAAAAAGATTAGCCTATGTGGCGCAGCGGGTTTCCTCTAAATACATATGTCAGTATTACCATATGATTGAGGTCCAATAGCCTATGATAAGATAAAAATCAATGTGCTCTAGAGGCGTCGTTAAATAAAACAAACATACTTCTTCTTTTTTTGTAGTGTTAAAAACCAGCTGATTATTCTTTAAACAGACAAACGTTATAAGGCAAAGAGCTTCAGTGGCTTTTTGTCCTTGTTTTTGCTTTAAAGGCTTAGTCCCACAGAATTCAAGGGGCTTTGTGCTCTAAATATTTATTACGAATGAAACTTATATGCATTTTTTATACTAGATCACACTTTCATATCACGCAAGACGTTTTAACTGAACCATGGTATAGGGAATTCCATGTCGAGTAGATCGATTTTTTTTTCACATTTAAAAATTAGAATTCTTCAAATTTCAAGATTACAAGAAAAAAATTTGCAGCTGCGAAAATATTCAGGTTTTAAAATAACGGCTAACGGGGGAATATCTGTCACGCGACTCGAATAAAAATTCAACGGAATAAAAAACGTTTTTTTCCCCGATTTATTTGTCCGTGAGTATAATTCATTATTATTTTTACAATATTGATAATAAGTGAGATGCGGAGGTTAGGTAAGAAGCTGAATGAAGTATTTCTATGGACAAATCAAATGATTATATTTAAAATTAATTCTTTGTTTGGAAATTAATTAGGTCAACGGTCCGTGGGACTGTGTTTAAATCAATAATACGGCAGGTTTTACGGCGTCGCGAATTTCGAGGTCTTCACTATTGTTCCAAATATGTGACTATATTATACTCGAACATTTGCAGGTCATCACAAAATTTACCATAATCCTTTGTGCATATGTAGGTGTTCACCTGGCGTCCATAAACATGAGTTTGTGTGAAATAAGAGATAGCGCAGTTTTAAGCGTACCTGCGTTACTGGGTTTGGCAGGGGTGTTACGGGCGGGCATATTTATTCGCACTGTCACCCCTTTGTCACCGCACGTTGTAACTCCTCTTGAGAATCACAGACGCGTCTAGTGGGTGATTAAAAATACATAGAAAACTACTCACGCAGACAACATCCTCTCTTTACTGATATGGTTTCCAAACTACTATTATAATTTACGTCAAGATGATAAGACATTCACACTCACGTTTCACACATTGATGTGCTTGTCTCCAGCAACCCCTGCAATTAAGAAAATGTCCACGGCAAAATAAATACTATGGATAAATAGTTTCCACCGCATATTGCACGGCAATTTTAGCATATATTTTATTTTTAATAATAAGACAAAAAATACACATTTTAAATATTTTTTTTAGTTAGCGACAATAGAGAATGTAAAACTCCACAGCAATCTCCACGGCATTGCTGATTGCCGCGGACAATTTCAGGGGTTACTGCAATGCGTCAATGTGTACTTGCTTGCCTCACTACCTTCTACCTTTCTTGTTGCCGTTGTTGCTGTCTTTAATTAATACTTCCAGCCAGTAGTCCACAACTGGTGCAACAAAGGCAGCTGAATGAACCACCCTTTCTGTGGGAAGGTGGAACTATTGCTGCTAATCAGAAAGAGTAGTTTATATGGCATTAGTGAGTTTCCTCCGAAGACCATGAGTGTGGCACCTAACAACCGCTGCTAAACAAATGAGCTGGAGTGTCAACAATAGTTTTCATTGTATCACTTTAAGCATGTCTGTATTTGTAAATCAACCATCATATTTTATTCGTCCGTCCATCCGTCCGCGTGTAAAAGTAAAGTTTGTTTTATTTAACGACGTCTCTAGAGCACATTGATTTTTTTTTATCTAATCGTCAGCTATTGGTCATTCTGACATATATATTTTAGAGGAATCCCGCTGCCGCCACATAAGCTACTCTTTTCGATAAGCAATAAGTGATCTTTTATACACACCTTTCCACAGACAGGACAGCAAATACAACGGCCTTTGATGAATCAGTTGTGGACACTGGTTGGAACGGAACATAGCCCAAACTGCAAATGGGTATTCCGAGAAGGATCGATCCGATGACCGATTACTTGATATTTGAACTGATAGTGGAAGATAGCTTCTATAAACAAGATACTTGAAAATTAATCTCTCATGAGTGTTGATTTAAGCCAGTAAATACAGACTATGTATGGGGAAAATATAGACGTTTGACAGGCCAAGGGTAAATATACACAGGCGGAATCAGGCTTCTGATGGTCCAGACAGATTTTATTTTTTCCAATTATAATTTTGACCTCTCTCCAACATTAAACATCTGAGTGGCGCAGTGGTTAAGCTATCTGTTTCAAGACAGGTAGGTACCCGGATCAAATCTCAGTCGAGGCATAGGATGTTTAATCTCGACAACGACTCCAACCTAGAGTGGTATATACCACTTACACCGAACAGTGGTCCACAACTGGTTTATAAAAGTCCGTGTGCTTACTGCTTATCGATAAGAGTAGCCGCATTAGTGTGGCGGCAACGGGTTTTGTCTCTCCTACTGACACTAACCTCTGTCCTGAATAGACAGCACAGAAAGATGAGTTGTGTGGCTAGGACAGCGTGCATGAACCGTAATTGAATATAACCCTACTTCTAAGAAACGATACATTTTTAAATAGTGCTCCGATACCTGTCTCCGTCGCGTGCTACGCTGGGAAATTAATAAAACGGACCAATGATAAGAGTGACCAAACTGCTTTAAAATTGAAGTTGGCCTACAGATACTTGATAAAATATAGAGATATCTGGACAATACAGTGCGTTATGTTGATAAATGCGACCAAACTACATTAAAATTAAAGTTGTCCTGCACATGTTTGATTGAATGTGTAGATAACTGGACAATACAGAGGGTTATGTTGTCAAGAGTAAACCTGTCTATAGAAGCTCACGTCTCGGGTGTATGTGGTTAACCCTTGTTCTGTTTAAAGTCAACAACACTGGACTATTTGTATTGTGTGCAAATACGTTTAACAGATAATTTTATTCATTAGAAGGATAACGTACTGGACAACTCTACGAAATGTAATACTAATATCTATGTGCATGCATTCAGGGCCGGATTTATAAAGGGCAAAGGGGCAACTGCTCCACCCCCACCCCCGCCCCCGCCAGAGGTACCCCAGACTAAGGACTTTCTTTATATAATTATGTAATAATTATAAAATTAGTTCTATTAATAAAAATAGTGAACAAAGTGTGTATGTGTGGGGGGGGGGGGGCGGGCAT
>JAULBS010001691.1:0-11571 GCA_032355785.1 Symmetromphalus regularis | reverse complement strand
TATGTGTTTTTATAATAGAAATATGTACTTACATATCACTAGAAGAACTAAGAACAAAGTCTCCATCCAGCATCAGAAGAGAGTTAATAGACCCTGTATGTGTTTTTATAATAGAAATATGTACTTACATATCACTAGAACTAAGAACAAAGTTTCCATCCAGCATCAGAAGAGAGTTAATAGACCCTGTATGTGTTTTTATAATAGAAATATGTACTTACATATAACTAGAAGAACTAAGTCTCCATCCAGCATCACAGAGTTGATAGCTCCTGTATGTGTTTTTATAATAGAAATATGTACTTACATATCACTAGAAGAACTAAGAACAAAGTCTCCATCCAGCATCAGAGAGTTGATAGCTCCAGTATGTGTTTTTATCACTTTACAGCAGTAGTATGTCAGTCGGCACCAGACACGGATTGTGCAGTCATGAGACCCTGACACGCTGCAATACAAATATTATTATACTTTACTTTTGCCATTTTCACTGGTTCCATAAAACTAACATGACATAAAATACCTCTTCTCAAGTTTCTCTAGGAAAACAACCCCGTCTTTTCGTTGACAACCAAATGTAACCTTATTGAAATAAAATAACAGATAAATACCACTTGTCAATTTGTTAGGCCTATTTTACATGTAAATGGGATTGGGGAGAGTAGGAGGGAGGGGAATTTGAGTAAATGAGTATTTTCATGATGAAAATAATGTAAATTTTCTACAGTAAACATCAGTGTTGGAAATTCATTGAGAATTGAGGTGGTCACCAAGGCTCCGAACTTTGAAAAGTTGGTGGACCAACCTATTTTTCAAGTATTACCTACCTACAAGTTGTTTATAAAAAACATTTATAAGGCAAGTGTTTGTCAAAAAAAAAAAAAAATATTTGTCATGTAATTTAATTTCTATGTTGACGGGCCTACGAACCTCAAGTGCTCTGGGCCCTCCAAGGTGTAAATCTGGCCCTGCATGCTACAATATATAACTAATATCAGTGTTGGAAATTCATTGAGATTTGAGGTGCTCAGCAGGGCTCCGAACTTTGAAAAGTTGGTGGACTAACTGAAAAGTTGGTGGACCAACCTATTTTTCAAGTATTACCTACCTACAAGTTGTTTATTAAATTTTTTTGTAAGGCAAGTGGGTGTCAAAAATAAACTCCAGAAATATAGGGTTCTCATTCATCCAAAAATATGGAGAGTCTGTTGACTCATGAGAGAAAATGTGGAGAGACCAAAACAAAATTTAGAGATTCCATTGTGAATTATTGTGAGTCAACATTTGAAGCTGATAATTGCAATTAAATATAGTTTTATTTCATAATCAAAGTTCATACTGATATATATATATCTTTTTTCACTCCATTATTACAACTCAAATGATGCAGGTTTAAAGTCGCATAGCTAAAAATATTAGTGGTCAACATATAAATATTTTGTAACTGAACGATTACCAAATAATTATACTTTTCAAATATGCTATTCCTATGCATCTTCTCATATTGTGAGAAAAGTGTACATGTGTTATGACATAGAAATAGCATTGAAATGTATGTATAAAAATCTATGGTGTGCAACCTTCTCACCATGTGACATTTATTTTGCCGCCATTTTTGTTAGATTTGTTTTCAATGATTATTGACACAATTAAAATAAATGTTTGCAACGCTAGATTACAGTTAAATATCTGAAAAATAAACTAATATGTACTGGTAAGAACTTTGTGGATGCTACAGTAACTGTAATTGCTTTGAAAATTAAGCAGCACGTTATTATGCTTGAAATGACCGATACTCGACGGTGTTGAGTTTCCGTTAGTCATCTGTTTCCATACATTTTGCTATCAAAGTATTAACTCTATAGGTCAAAGTCCTTCCCTATTTTAAGACTTAAAACAACGTCTAATACAAGCAATATATAAGTTACATTTTATTTGAGCTAAATGGAAGTTACAGTTTATTTTCTTATATTTTCAGGTACATGTACATTTGACTTAAGTTATGCCATATTTTCATCTTTTATCTGGCAACACCGACCAAAAACAGGAGATACATAACATTCTTTTCCAGCAAAAGAGGTAATACATGCTTTTTAAATTTTTTATAATTATAATGTGAAATTTTCCTATTTTCCCACACGACACAGTACTATGAAAGAAATACATGCCTATGTGTGACAGGGTGAAGTTCTGATATGTGGTCATTTACATTTTCAACACTTTCCCTTTAACAAGGATTTCAAATTATTTGGTCAGTACCACATTGTCACTATTGTCCCTTGATTTATCGGCTCCCACCCCCAGTTTAACAGATGTCTGAAGTACAACAAAGTGTCTTCCAAGTATCTAGCTTTTGTTTTTCTATTTAATTCATTGCGAAATATAAATGTAAACAGACTAGTTACAGAAGTCATCAGGTTTACCGATTTTCTTGTTTATTTTAGATGTTGTTCTCGTGATCATTATGAAGTCCTTGGAGTAGATAGACGTGCATCTTCAAAGGATATCCGAAAATCTTTTATCGAACTTTCAAAAAAGGTACAGATTAAACTAGTATCCCAGATTTGTACCCTGTTATATGGACCTTGGACTCACAATGTCAGTTATTATTATTCAAGGTATACACATGTATGAGATACCTTTAGTTTCCACTACCGGATTTGTTTGGCAAATTGGATTACTAATTGTTTTAACTGACAAATAAATAGCTTCAAATTGATCACAGTGATAACAGATGTTTAGTAAAGCTGAAGACAATGGTTTAAAACATATCGGAAGCTGGCTCAAACTAACTCGAAATATCCAAATGCTTGATACATAATAGCCAGTGATAATAAATCTATGTGCTCAAATGGTATTGTTAAACTACTCCCTTCACCCCTCAAAAAAACAACAACAAATATTTTAATTTTTTTATATAATTAATTGCATATTAACATGGATTTACTAAAGTGGATGAAAAGATTAGTGGTTGAAATAATTTTTTATATAGATAAGACATGTAATTCATTAATTTAGTAGAATTCTTGTTATTTTAATTTTCTATGACATTTTGGGAGCTGATTTCTTTTCTGAATTTTATTTTTAGTTATCTATTTTATTTTCTTATGATTATTTTGTGTATGTTCTTGATCATAGATGTGTGAAGATGATTATTTCCAAACCATTTAAGTTTTCAGTTCACTAACACTGCTTTAATTAAAACAATTGACACAAAAAATATTTTAGTGTCCTCTATCATCTTGAAATGCTCCAAAATCAATTTTTCAGTTCATTTATTATTTTAGTTACATCCAGATATCAACAAAGACCCCAAAACTCATGATAAATTTGTAAAATTAAATGAAGCCTATTCTACACTGATAAAACCATCAGTTCGGAAAGATTACGATCTGACCCTAGCACTCCGAGTAAGAGCAAACCAGCGGGAAGCATCCACAGTTACACCACACACTTCTGGATCATCACACCGTCCAGGAACTGACTATGGAGGGTAAGTTATATATCTGTTTCTATCTCTCTCTTTCTCTGAAACACTTCATAACTGAATTTGTCCTTTCAGCTTTTTTGTTTTTGTTGTTACATACATTGTCAACAACACCTGAAATTGCCTGCAACAATCGGCAATGCCATATATATATCAAATAAAAACTGCTGCAGAGTTTTTCATTCTCCACAGCACTTATATTTTTTTCTTATTATTAAAAATAAATATACTTTACCCTAAAATTGCCATGGAAAATGCTGTGTACATTATTTCTTCACAACATTTATTTTGCCATTGACATTTTCTTAATTATAGGGATTGGTTAATACATTTACAGATGTGTTCTGTATTATAATTGTACTTTTTTATGGCGTATAAATTGCTAATGTTTTATTTCAGAGATAGTGAGGGTCAGTTTTACTATGATGAAACACTATGGCACTTCAGAGATCAAACAAAGGACAAATTCTATGAACAAGAGGCCCAGAAAAAGGCTGGGACCGCAACCTGGAGATTTCTCAGTGGTTTGACGAATGTCAAGATTGTTTTAGGATGTTGTGGAATTATGTTTTTTGGAGGACTTTTGCACTATTACACATTTAGGTAAGTAATATTATCTTACAATTTTACATTTTCATACTGTTTGATTTTGATATTTCAAGAAATAAACAGTTAAATATGCATCTTTGTGAACACAGAAGTATATCAATCACAACTTTTTTCCTTTACTTTTTAACCCACAAGTGAACATTCAGACTGGGCAGTGCATAGAGAGGATGATTTTCCAGGATTACTGAAAATAGGGCAGAATTTAGTAATTGAAACTGAATTTGCAATTGTTTTTTTCAAATTTTATTTTAAAAGTATTTTTAAATTAGTATTTTTTATTTCTGATTTGTGCCTTCTGATTCAAGCATCATGATTGTTTATTCATTGTTATATTTTTCAGTGCAAGCAGAGGCCGGCATTTAGAAAA
This sequence comes from Symmetromphalus regularis, assembly GCA_032355785.1. Taxonomy (NCBI): domain Eukaryota; kingdom Metazoa; phylum Mollusca; class Gastropoda; order Neomphalida; family Neomphalidae; genus Symmetromphalus; species Symmetromphalus regularis. The sequence continues at coordinate 7,108 of JAULBS010001691.1, read as the reverse complement.
TTTGAATGATAGAGATCGTAGGCTAGCCGCCTATCACACAGAAGCTAAGGAGCAAGCAAAGTATGAACACAAATACTTAATTTTTATGCACACACAATTAAACTCTCTCTCTCTCTCTCTCTCTCTCTCTCTCTCTCTCTCTCTCTCTCTCTCTCTCTCTCTCTCTCTCAAGCAAAGTATGATCACAAATACTTTATTTTTAGACACACACATAATTAAACTTGCTCTCTCTTTCTCACTCAATCACTCACTCACTCACTCACTCACTCACTCACTCACTCACACTCACATGTCTATCATGTTAACTTTATAAATCTAGAGGGATTATTATTCTAAGATGAAGGAAAGTCTGTGTACTCTATCAGCTATTATAGTTGATGGGTCAACCTTCAGACTGTCAGTTTGTAAAGTTTACTGTCCCAAATCAGACGTTGCCAGTCCAAACATAACCAAACTTAAATAACATCAAATTGTGGATAATAAATAAAGTTGTTTTTAATCATTTAAACTCAGCTTTACAAATATACATGACATAAAATACTAAATAACTCTAGTCCTTTTGAACATCAGTCAAAAATATCTTCTAGCTTAAGTTGCTGTTTGCCAGCCACCACTGGTCAATATGGCAGTGTTTCGTACACAGCATTTTGTTTTCTCAATTATAAAAATTACACATTATTTGCAATGTCTTGTTTAAAAATATATCTGTTTTACATTTGCTGTTTCTTGTCATCTTTGTGTTATAGCAGCTTTTAAATTAATCCATTTGAACCAAAATACCAAAGACATTTTCCTTTAAAAACATAATTTTTAAATGTCATAATTGTTACATTCTTTCAATCTTGATAAATTGTTTTCACAGAAAATGAGTAATCAAACCAGAAAATTGTGCAGATAATAATTTCTTTCGATCACTGTTTTTTATTTCCTGAAAAATTATTGTCACTGTCCTCATAACAACATATTTTGTTGGCCTAATAGGCTACACAAAACAAAATGGATTACCTAACAAATGTTCAATTCACAAAGGCCTGTAAGTCCATCCATACCTTTAAGGCATAAATAAATATAAAATGGCTTTGCCTTCAAACTGGCTTAGCATTTCAGCATTGGGTTGGTACATAAGGAAATTATTTTATACAGAAGGTCAAAAGAAAATATTCCAGTAAATTGTTATAGTTCATTCATATATCACTGTCAAACCTGGTCAGTGAGTCGCTGTTTTCTATGGAATTTTAGAAAGATTTTATATTTACGTGGATGTTGGCGATAAAGTTTGCATTGATCTTACCAGTAGAAAAAGCAACGAATCTATTTTTAAAACTTTGATTGTAGACTCTTCATATTGCGTAACCATGGTTTATTAGTTAGAAAGATGATTTTGAGATAACAATCACAGAGAACAGTATAAATTTTAAGATCGGAGGTAACCAGATGCTGGTTCACATGGATTTAAACCTGGATAAATGATTGATTTGTTATGTAAATTATATTTGCGTAACTGTCAGGTTATATTGGTTAACTCAGAGTTGCATTGAACCTATATGACTATTGTACTCCAGTTGATAACCAAAGTACTGGGATGTCATTAAACAAAAGTTCCTTTTTCATGTATCTACAGTTAGTTTTAAAAATATTGTCATCTGATCGAATAAACGTCTGATACTATCCTGTATGTGTAACCCCACACATAAAATAATTTTCTCCTTATCCTGAATAAAGTTCTGGTAAGGTTTGCACTTTAGATTTTAGAATATAATGGTTCACAGTGATTAGCAGTTTGGTATAACAGAAATCTGCATAACTGACGCACATACTGAATGACAGTTTGCATGAAATATTGTGTCCTGCAGTCAGTTTTATTAAAATTATTAATTTTATCGCCCTTAATTTATTGAATTTATTTTTAGCAATTTTTTTTATTTTTTTTATTGAAATGGTGTTTTTACAATAGTGATATTTATTATATTGTTTGTTGTATATATTTTATCATATATAATTTAAACATAGTTTCTCCCCCAATAGCCATCATTTATAATTTGTGCTAATGAATCATAAAATAAATAAATAATAATAAAAGGCTTTGTTTTGGTACTATAAGAATTCAGCTGATATACTTTTGTTTGATCTTCAGTATATTTTTCACCATGGCCATTGATTATTGATGGTTCATAATTACATTAACCAACACTCGTGCAAAGTATAGTGACATAATTATAGTGTAATAATATTATTTTCATTTTGTTAAATATTCCATGCAATAAAAGTCGGGTTTTATTTTTTTATAAAATATAATAATAAGAATTGAATGGTTGAAAATCATACCTAATTTTATGTTCTTTTAAAGTAGGAAAAAGAATAAAAAGTTTGCAAATGACAAAAGTTTCTAGGTTTATAAGGTGTAATGATGTTACTGCTGTACCCACCCTAATAAACTAAAATAATTGAAATACTTTTGTATATTGTGTACATTGTACATAAAGTTCAAAGGTCCATTTCTGTCAAACAGAGATTGAGGTTACATTGAAGTGTACTAATTTCTATTGCAAACCCTAGTTTGCATTTTGAATTTTTAATTGAACTTTTGAATCCGTTAGCCCACCTAAGAAAAGTATTAATTATTTGTAACCCGACAGCAAAAACTGACTTATGGCTATCATAGCTACTGAACTAGGGCCACCATATTCTAGAAGATCTGCAGAAATATAATTAGGTGTTTTTGAAAAACTTAAATACTCTAGATGTAATGGCTACAACATTTTTATAGTGCTTTAAGTTTAGTTTCAATATTCTATGGAAACAACAAACAGTTTTAATTTTTACTTTAGGTATCCTTTTTTGGTTGCACTACCTAAAAATAATTCCATGATCTACTCTTGCTAATAATAAACTTCTTTTATTAGCTGAGGGAGTTAAACATTTTAATTTGAATTAATTGTTAAGTGTCATGGCAATTGTTTGAAAGGAGCATGAGGTTTTGTTTTTTCATAAAGTCCCAACTGAATTGTGAAGCACTGGTAAAGTTGAAAATACTCGTTTTTATCCATTTTGTAGAAGTGACCACAATCTGACGTCAGATGATTCCGAACAGACTTACTCACGCAGAGTTCGGAAATCGGCAGTTGCTAGTTGCAAACTTGTTGATTCTAACATCATATACAAAAGGTTAAAATCTATTAATGATTTTGTCCTGATCTATTTAATAATAATATACAGATAAAATTTAGTTCGATGTTTTAGGAAAAATGTAAACAATTACCATGGTGAAAATTATAAAAATATAATTTTTTTGACCAGTCAGTGCTTTAGATTGCATTAATTTGGGCACGTGGTTATTTACGAGCAATGGCTGCTAACTTAAGTTAACTGGTTTCATTTTGAAGTACAGCAAAGTAATTCGTTGTTTGGTGATTGTTTGGAACCAACAGTTAAGTTTATACACACTTATCAGTATGTCCGTAATTGTTTGACTAAAGCTGTACTCTAATCAGTATATTGATCGCTTTTTTCTTTTCTTTTGTCATTATTCTTTTTTATAATAGTAGTTTATACACCCTAATTTGGGTGGCTGTATTTTGGGCACAACATATACCATTGTAAAATTGTAGATTACTATCCCCCACACTAAAACTATAGTGTTGACTGAGTATACTCATAACATTATTTTTTTCATTCAAAATTATTTGATGATTTGGTTTTCAGTATTGAATCTGTAATATTATAGTAATTATTTAGTTTTTTCTTTTGTTCCCTGCTTATTACATACACTATCCTGTTACCTCAGTACAGACACTGAGAGTAAGCATCTGAACCATTGAACGACCAGGTTACTTTCATTAAAATGTATTTTCATGTCCAGAAATATATGTCAGATAAAGTATCATACAGAAACTGGATTAAAGTTGTTTTATGTTTACTAGAAATAAAATAAGAAAATTCCTTTTGTTTTGTCTTAAATTTCCCAACATTAGAAATATGCAGTGGCATAAAAGCTGCAATAAAAATGGTTTGCTACAGCCTTTAATTGTCAATGAGAAGATAAGGCTACAACAGAAATTGGATTTTTTTTTTTCTGGTAATAATAATATCCATGTTTTAAGATATCTTTTACTAATTTAAGTTTATTTTTTATTTTTGAAAACAGCATTTTGCAAGATTAATTTATACCCTTTTTTAAAATTGCCATAGCAAAATGATTTAGTGACATCAGTAAAGTCCTTCACAAAACTGTTTGAATTTCTAGGGCAGAATGACACACTATAAAATTAAAAACATTACCTTTGGAATCTATTTGCTAGGTGTGACCCCCAATAGCCGATCTTTCTTTTTGTTCTGGGAGGTCATTAAATAAATAAATATTTGCTAGGAAATGTGACAAGAGAGTAAAAAATGCATGCAAATTAATAATATGAAGTTATTTAATGGTAAAATCATGGCACTTGTTAACTGTAAAATGTGGCACGATAAGTTACCATGTTCTTATTTAGTGGTAACTTGTACATGTGTTACAATATATTATGCTTATTATGATGCCTGCACAATATACCATGTACAATATTTTTCATTGTCCACACTTATCACATTCATTATTAAATCGTGATGAATAGATTTTGTTTTACATAATAGTAACTTCAACAATAGTTTTAAGCTGATATTTTTATTTCAGACGCTTGGGCAATGTAGCACAGTTAGAACGTTTAAAAGCAATAGCAGCAGCTAATAAATACACATGTCAGAATTTTGATGAAGATGATTGACACAGTAAGTACATTATAATAAAAAATACACACGTAAAAATTGTTTCCTTTATTATCCTTCATATAATGTCAGATTTTAATATGAACCTTTTTTCAGGTGGTAGTAGGACAAATTGGGATATGGTTACATAAATGAAACAAAAGGTTTTTATTCAAATATTTTGAATATTGAATATTTTATGAGAAAAAATATGGATTTTTAGCCATATTTCACACTTTTTAATTGCCATTGTTTTTTACTGAATAATATAATTATTCGGGTTATTATACACAACAACCTTGCCCCCACCCCTCCTCCCACGCCAAAATCCAATAAAAGGCTCTAAATGATCATTTAGAACTAGCAATTAAATCATTATCTTAATTCTGAAATGTCTTGAAATATACCAGTGGAATTTTTGAGTTTGGTGGCCTCAAACAAATTTTTTTTTGCCTTATTTACTACACAGATAAAATTACTGAGACCACCCCATTTCAAAAATAGTTGTATGGGTTCAACATCAGTATGAAAAGGCTTTGAAAAGAAAAGAAAATGTTAATGAAGTAAACCTCTACATTTAATGTGTCTGTGTGAATGTTTCTCATAATCTTAAATCTTCCTAAATTTCTAGGAAAAAGTAAAGTAAAGTTTGTTTTATTTAACGACGCCTCTAGAGCACATTGATTTTTATCTTATTGACTATTGGATGTCAATCATATGGTCATTCTGACATATGTCTTAAGAGGAAACCCACTACTGCCACATAGGCTACTCCTTCCGATAAGCAAATTCCTAGGAATTTGTTCTACTGGAATTTATGTTCAAGGATGTTAGATTCCTGATCCCGTTTTAATCTGGGACCCAGTATTCTTTTTCCATATGACGATTACATTGTCCCCATAGTACATTTATATTCTTATTGACAAATGTATTTACTTTAAAAAAGAGCCATGGTCTTGATGCATATGTCCCATGTGAAATCATCAAATTGTATAATTAATTTATGCATATTGTAATACAATATTTATAAAGGTTCATTCTTTTGAATAAAATATAGATTTTGTTTTGTGTTATGTTATTTAAAAACAAAATTACTTTTAACATGCAATAACTTATGCCCCATACCCCAATAAGTTGTGACATTTCCATATATCAATTTATTACTGTCCATCTCTACATCCTAGTCCTTGTCTTTATTATGGTAATCTGTAGCATATGCACTTGCCATGGCTTGAAACATAAAAAAATGTAAGGGTTTTTGACAGAGTGTAAAATTCCATACCCTTAAATTGTTTTAGTGTACGACTCTTCACCCTCAAATTGAAGGGATAATTTTTTTTAAACGTGGGAACACAGCTAACATATGTCAAAATGGTCTAGAATTCATAAAATCAAAAAAAATTCTGACTCCTGTCCCCCCTCCCCCATTCTACGTACTCTAAAATTATTTTCTGGCAGAAAACCTGAATGTGAATGTCTAATGGGAGCTGAATCCATGGTACATTTCATCTACAGAGAATTCATCCACCATACATTTTGTCCACATTCTTTTCGTCCATCAAATACCTACATTTCATCTACTGAGTAAAAATGATCCGTCCATGTATATTAGGTTCTGCTTTTCTGTTTGTTATTATTAATACATTAAGAGAAAATGTTTACATGGGATGAGTTGTGTGTATAGTTTGGTTTGTGGGCTGGATTTAGTCAGGTCATAGCTGCAAAATCTTAAGTTTGACTTCACTGAATCCAGTTTTGATCCCTTGATAGCATCCAATGTCAATATTCCTATGTGAGATAGTGTTTTCTAAAATGTTTTAGTAGAAATGCACATTGAATTCTGTTTAATGAGAATTTTTTTTTTTTAATTCATGTACATGTATGTCAATGATTTTCCGTTTGTAAAAAGTGTCATATTATGACAGTGTTATATTTTTATAATAGATGCTTGGATAGCTATTTTATTTTTGTAATAGATGTTGGATAGCTATTTTATTTTTGTAATAGATGCTTGGATAGCTGTTTTATTTTTGTAATAGATGTTTGGATAGCTGTTTTATTTTTGTAATAGATGCTTGGATAGCTATTTTATTTTTGTAATAGATGCTTGGATAGCTGTAGCTATTTTATTTTTGTAATAGATGTTAGGATAGCTATTTCATTTTTGTAATTGATGCTAGGATATCTATTTTATTTTTGTAATAGATGCTTGGATAGCTATTTTATTTTTGTAATAGATGCTTGGATAGCTGTAGCTATCTAATTTTTGTAATAGATGCTTGGATAGCTATTTTATTTTTGTAATAGATGCTTGGATAGCTATTTTATTTTTGTAATAGATGCTTGGATAGCTATTTTATTTTTGTAATAG
>JAULBS010001680.1:0-11572 GCA_032355785.1 Symmetromphalus regularis | reverse complement strand
CATATAGTTTCTATTAACACAAAATGTAGAGAAAAGTGTACACGTTTTCATGGAAACATTGTTTTAGTGTCAAAATGTCACGTCCGTCACAAAGTCTGATATGAAAAATATTATTTTACTCAAACTATTTTGCCTACATTAATAATTTTTATATGATCAAGTAGATAATGTGCAGATGTATTTGTATGCTACATATGACCAATGTATATACCACCCTTATCCCCGAGTCTGGTTGTATATTTTACCCCCCATGTTATTTCGGGCTCCTTATTTTGTTAGCAATGTTTCAAAAGACATGGCTTATATTTGACAGTATTACAAACTTATTTCTGTACAGTTATATAACATTTGTATTGTTGTAAATTTTGATGTATAGTCTTTGTGATCAAGCCAAATCTTATGTTATTAAAATCGTATTAAAGGATATAATTATGTATAGTTATTGACCCAATTATTACTATTAGCACTTATTCTGGCTAGCCACTCCCAAATAATTGCTATGTCATTGTTTCTTTAATCGTCTACCACAATCAAAACAGGTATCCAGTATTTAATTTTAAAACAGTGGAAAATATATTGTACATAATATCATTACTTCTAACAAAGAACACAAGCTAAATATGTATAGGATTATAATAAAAACAATTTATAAGACACGGTTATAGGTAATGCACGAAGTTTGATCGTGATGTGACAGTGGTAATTCTATTTTGGGACCAGAATCAATAAATACTCTTAACATTGGAACAACAATTTCCAACACACTACAATCTCAAACTCTCATTTTTATAAAACCAGAAAAAAAACTAATCAATCTGTAAACAAAATAAATTACTTACAATTCTTTTAAAAGCATATTCTTTTGCCTATGACTGGTACCTTCTTAACATAGGGGCGAATGCTTGTGACGTCACACACCGGCGATTTGACTGAGGTTAGTTGCACGCTTTAGATTAGTTGTTTAAAAGCGGACCAATCTGTTTAAACCAGTTGTTATCCGGGCAGGTACTGGGCTTTGGGCTCGGACTACGGGTGTTGGGAATTCGATCACTGAGGCAAATCGTATTATACATTGGTTAAATAAACGCCTTTATATACATATATATATAATTTTATTTTTTTCATGAATATTCAAACATATTGTCAATTTAAACCAGTACCATAAATCAGCATGTCATTTAGTCTTATTTCACAAATCTGTCAGTTACTAAAAGTATAAAGTAGATAACTTATGGCTGTGTCAAAGGTTACTAAAATGACATTTCGTATTTGTAACCATCTAATCTTTGGACTTTGGATGAAAGAGTAGTAATGTAAGCATGAGGGATTTTATTTTTATTTTCTTTATTTTAGCCTTTGTTATACTATGTATTATTTTGAAAAAGTTGTTTTTCGGCAGACAGAAACGAAAGAAGGCAAGACATTTTCCTGTCAAGTACCCAGAGGATAGGAATAAAGTATGTGTAGACATCTTTAATATATCATTAAATATATTTTGTCTTTACAAACGTTTTGTGGATAGTATTTATCTTAAAGTGAATTTAAATAAGATTTTATTAAGAATTATTGTACTAGCCAAACATTTTTTTTTATTATTCCCCTTTTCCCCTCTTTTTTGCCAATGGGTTGTCATACTCGAGGATGAAAATCGCTTCCTGAAAATGGGGGGAGGTGGATGTGTACCCCCAACCCTCCAGGACTGATGCCATTATAGACCCCCTGCGTACTTCGTTATATTTGCGCTAAGACCACATGGTTAAGTGTTATATTAATACAATAAAGAGAAATACTGGTAAAGATTATTATTTAGGCATTTTAATTTTTCAAAGCCAAAAATTGGGGAATAATTATATAGCCATGCCCCCAGTCCATAAAGAGGAGACGTGTCCCCATAACTATCCCACCCCCGCCCCCTGGTCATTTGTCCTTATTTTCCTGGACATATCCTCCATTAAGTCTCAAAATTTCGTCCAGAAGGAAATTTTAAAATTCTTCAATGACAAAGTTCGGAATTTCAGTTCCAATCATTTAATTTCACAGTATTTTCCCGATTATTCCCCCTTTCAAAGTTGGCCTATTTATGGAAGTGCTGTGACATCACCAATGTGTATATTGTTGCTATTGTTAGTGTTGTGGTGATCCTTGGTTGAACGTCATGGTCGAGTTCATTACAGGAAAGAATGTCGGCTGCATGTGAACTGTTTTTCCTGCTGTTGAAACTGTAGGGAACATTCGGCGGCCGGTTTCTGTGACTTGCAATGTTTTTTTACATCAATATTTAATTTAGAGAAACAAAGATGTCTTCGAAAACGTCCTCTTTTTTAATGTTCAAATATGGCAACAGTATTCCCCCTTCCAATACAAAATTTAAAGGGGCTGTATCATAGTTGCATAATGATGGTCACACACAAAATGTACAAATAAATACATGTGTACTGAAATATTATAGTAGATATTTGTTACAGGAATGGACAAAGGACCATTATGATGTTGCAATTGTTGGAGCTGGACCCGCAGGTGCAACCTGTGCCTATTATCTTGGTATGTCTTCCTTTTCTCCCATACTACCTTCTCCTATAAAATATATTGATGGAATGAAGTAATAATATTGAGGGGGAATGTGGTTGGAAATTTTGCCTTTGTTTTCACTGCAGAAATAAAATAAATATCTGGCTACTGATACAGACAAAGGTGGATGACATGGGGAGCCTATCAGGCTATCACACTTGTTCTTCCCAATCACCTTTTATGTTTGCCAGGACATATATTTTTTTTGGTATTATGGGTGTGTCATTTATCAAATATATAAATATAAAAAATTGTCTTACAATTTTTTATTAGCCTACGTCGCCCCACCCCCTTTCAGTATAAAATTTGGGCTATGCTAATGTATCTGGTTGAAACAGGAAATAGTTCATTGAATTTACTGATTGGAATCAATCCCACAACTCCTGGTCTTTAGAGGAAACCTGCTACTGCCATACAGGCTACATATTAGCAGCAAGGGGTCTTTTTATATTTTCCCACAGATACACAATGTAGGGCAACACATACCATGACTTTTGATATGTATGTTATGGACCACTGGCTTGAACAAGGTATATTCCAAACAAATTCACTCAGGCTTTTCATTTTATTTGAGAGTGGGAGTTGGAAGGAAGAGAGTAGGAGTTGGAAGGAAGAGAGTAGGAGAAGGAGATACTTTAAAGGAACTTGTTTTTTGTTGTTTTAAGGGGAAAGTAGATGGCGCAAGTTTGCAAATAGACCGGTAAATGCACCGCCCGCTGCCTTGTTTTGAAAACACTGTCCACTGACATAGGGTTAATGATACCTATGCACATACAAATGTAGTTTTATACCAGTAGCTATTAGGTGTCAAACCTACAGTAGATGAGTATAGGGTTTCTTTTACTCAAACATTCTTTTCAGAAGATGCATTGTCAGCAGAACCGGATTACAAATATGTAGACCCTTGTGAGGACCTCAGTAATATTTTCAAAAGGAAATAAGTTAAAGAAAAATTAAATATATCCATCTTTGATTAATTCTAAAGACTAAGCAGTTATCAGTGTCAAAACTCTGTGTCTGGTGGCCCTCAAGCTGGCAGAGGCCCCTGGGCTACACCCCTTGAAGCTCATGCCTTAATTGGGCATTGATTGCCAGTTATATAGATTTGCACAATAACTCAAAACATAATCATTTCATATAAAACTTATTTTTATTACTTTTTTTATTGAGATCCACAAACCCTTTTGTTTACTAGTATTTATTTTGTTTCTTCTTTATTTTTTGTATAACTTTGTGTTACCAAGCCATATTATAAAAAAATAAAAAGCTTCTACATGTTTATTGTAAAAAACTAGGATATAAATACATTTTTTTGTTTTAATTCATTATTATTTACAAAATAGCCTAAATAATTTAAAATGATGATTTTATTTTTTTAAAGAGAACAGAAATGTAATACAGTTTTGGGTTAATTTTTGCATACTATATGCTGTCTATAAACCCTACTCAGATGAGATAAAAAAAAAAAAAAAAAAAAATCCCCTAAAATTACAAAAGTGTATAACTGTGTTTAAGAAGTTTAAATTTTGTCCAGGCACAGCTTATCTGTATAACTGTCCCAAACAGCATGACTTATCTCCTCATGTTGCAGACATATCTGTAATGTCAGAGGCACCAATGATATCTGTATCTGTAACAGAGAGAAATATGGCTTAAATAATTCATTTTCATTATATTTGTTTATTGTCTCACCCTAGAACAAAATTCTATAAAGACTGAGCCATAAAATTTACACACCTTTATTGCTAATGATCTCATGATAAGCCAAAAATTCTATATTGACTGAACTGTAATTTGTCATGGTAAATTTATCATTTGTGTTTAATTTATCCCAGCCTTCTAATCTTGCACAGAAGTGTTGGTTTTACTCAATACTTCATTTTTTTTCTTATTGGCAGTACCTTTAAAAACCAATAAGTATAGTTACTTATCCTCTACTGTCTTAAACAACCACTGAAGGTAGTAAAAAATGGATTCTTATGACAAGTGGCTGCTTAATACAGGCTAAATGAACTAAATTAGCTGGCATGGGAGAAAATAAAGCAGACCTTTAAGACAGGTGGCTCCTTGATACAAGTAAAATTCACTAAATCAGCTGATTTGTGAGAAAATAAACGTGACTTTTAAGACAGGTGGCTGCTTAATATAGGTTGAATTGTATTAAATTAGCAGAATTGGGTGAAAATAAAGGTGACTTTTAAGACAGGTGGCTGCTTAATAGAGGTTAAATTTTATTAAATTAGCAGAATTGGGTGAAAATAAAGGCGACTTTTAAGACAGGTGGCTGCTTAATACAGGTTAAATTGTATTAAATTAGCAGAATTGGGTGAAAATAAAGGTGACTTTTAAGACAGGTGGCTGCTTAATACAGATTAAATTGTATTAAATTAGCAGAATTGGGTGAAAATAAAGGTGACTTTTAAGACAGGTGGCTTCTTAATACAGGTTAAATTGTATTAAATTAGCTGACCTGGGTGAAAATAAAACTGACCTTTTAAGACAAGTGGCTGCATAATACAGATTACATTGCACTAAATTAGCTGATATGGTAGAAAATGGTGACCTTTTAAGACAGGTGGCTGCTTAATACAGGTTACATTGCACTAAATTAGCTGATATGGTAGAAAATGGTGACCTTTTAAGACAGGTGGCTGCTTAATACAGGTTGCAGCATGAGCAGTTTGACAGTATTACATTTAGAGTTGTATATAATATTTGTTTCAAATGATAATATGAGGCAATGCGACTGTGTGAAATCTCTTAAAGTGACAAGAGGGCATGTTTCTTGAGTAGTTCAATATCTGTAACAGCTGGTACTGTGTTTATGGAACAGCACGTGTCATCATATGGGTTATATATTATTCATTATTTCAAGTGAACTCTTTCTGAACCATCATTTATCAACTGAGGCATAGTTCCCTAAGCTGAGAGAAAAAATGTCTGCCTGAGGTGGTCTGGGTCATCAGATCAATATCCTTCAGCGGAACTTTTAAATAATTTCTCCTTCCAACCAGAGGTCCATGACTTGTTTAATAAAAATTATGGTTTGCTATCTAAAAGACACCTTGCATATAAAGACACTTTTATGCTAATCAAGATTATCCTATGTGGGAGTAGCAGGTTTTTTCTGTAAACCATGTGTTATGAATACTATGCATTTGGCACAAAACAACTTGATTTTAAAGACAGTGTGCTGAGGTGTCAATAAACAAACAGTTTCTTTTCATACAAATAATCTTGATCTGTGGACTCATTGTGCTATTTTCTATTTCAACCACTGGTCTACTACTCAGGCCTGGATGCAGGATTTCTGTAAGGGGGCAGATCCAAATGTGGATTTATGAAAGGTGGAGGGAGGGGGTGTCCAAATGTGATGAGTGAATAGGAATGGGGAAAAAATTGTTAATTTTCACATCCCTCCACTTGGAAAAAGGTAAAAAAAAGAAAATTAAAATACAGTAAACGGAAGGTTCCAAATCCCCTGGATCTCCCCCCCTCCCCTACTGCTACTGATATATCAAAGCTTGTGGTATGTACTTTTCTGTCTTTGGAAAGGTTTTTAAAAAACCTGGGAGTGAGACATAGCTTGAGAGGTTACACATCTGCTTGGGATGCAGTGGGTCATTGGATCAATCCTTTTCAGTGGATACATTTAGGCTATTTCTCATTCCAGCAAGTAGTCCATAACTGGTTAAAGAAAAGGCTGTGGTATGTGCTCTCCTGTCATTGGGAAAGTGTATATTCAAGATCCTTTTATTTGTTGTTAATTGGAAAGAGTAGCCTACGTGACAGTAGCAGGTTTCCTCAGAAGACTATGAGTCGTACACGCAGAGTTTGACATTGAATAGTCTCTGAATAAACAATGTACTGGTGTAAAGTAAAGTAAAGTTTGTTTTATTTAACGATGCCTCTAGAGCACATTGATTTTTATCTTATCATCGGCTTTTGGATGTCATACATATGGTCATTCTGACATATGTCTTTTAGAGGAAACCCACTGCTGCCACATAGGCTACTCCTTCCGATAAGCAGCAAGGGATCTTTTATATGCACCATCCCACAGACAGAACAGAACATACCATGGCCTTTGATAAACCAGTTGTGGACCACTGGTTTGAACGGAAAATAGCCCAAACTGCAAATGGGTCCACTGACTAAAAGATCACTTGCTACTAATTGTAAAAGGTAGCAGGTTTTCTCTGATGACTGCATATCAGAACGACCATATATTTGACATCCAGTATCCAATGATTAATAAATCAATGTGCTCTAGTGAAATTGATTAAAAATTATTTTTTTAATACTGTGGTTCTTAAGTTTTCTCTTAACAAGGCTTTTTTTACTTATTAGCTAAAGCTGTTAAAAGGGTTGATTTATGGTTAGAAAACTAATAAATAAACCTACTTTGGAGAGCTCTGCTGCTACGTTCTTCCCAGTAGGGAGTTACATGTAATTGAAGTGCTTCTTCCAGTTGATTCTAAGCCTCCTGTTTAGCATTGTTGCATGACTTCCACCTCAGTATTTGTTGTGGTTCTACAAGGATTTGATTATTAGTCAGGAAACTAGTACCACAAAACTACGTTGTTGCTCAAATGGTAGCGGGTCTGCTTGTGAACTGGTCGGTCATCCTTCTCAGTTAACCCATTTGCAATTTGGGCTATTTTCCATTCCAATCTGTGGTCCATAACTGGTTCATAAAAGACCATGGTACATGTATGTGCTGACCTGTCTGTGGGATGGTGCATATAAAAGACCATTTGTTTATCGGAAAGAGTAGCCTTTGTGTTGGAAGCATATTACCTCTAAAAAATAAATATGTCAGAATGACAATATGATATGCTTTAGAAGCGTCTTAAATAAAACAAACTTTATTTTTTGCTGATTTTGGTATGAAAAGTAATTGTAGAATCAAGAATCTGGATGATACCCAAATAATATATTTGAGCAGTTTTATCTTTTTAAAATGGCATCCAAGATGGCAACCATAGTAAACAAAGAGACCATGTTTACGTGCTGAATTTTAAATAATTTTTATTTTAAGACCTATTTTTCAGTATTTTGGTAAATAAATCCATATACATGTATGGATTTAAAGATAATCCAAATGGATTATGTGACTGTGCAGTATTAATTAATTGTCATATTTTTGTGTTTTTACAATTTGTTTTTTTAAAAACAACTGAAAATTAATAGTAATTAGTGAGCTTAATTAACTATTTAACGTTCGACAAGGAAAGGGAAGAATTGTTTGTATAACAAAACCCCAGCATATTGTTTATTCAGCTACTATTAGGTCTCAGAAATCATGTTTTGTGACTCATGGTCTTTAGAGTAAACCTGCCACTGCCACACAGGCTACTCTTTCCATTTAGCAGCAAGGGATCTTTTATAAGCACTATCTCAAAGACAGGATAGCACATACTATAACCTTTGATAAACCAGTTGTGGACCACTGATCGGTGTAAGGTGTATACACCTACCCACTGAGCCTTGCAAAGCACTCAATCTGGGTTGGAACTGATACTGAGATTAAAAATCCCAAGCCTTCACTGAGATTCAATCCCAGTACCTACCAACCATGAGTCCGTTAGCTTAACTACTCCACTACCGGTGCAATTTCTGACAGACAGAACAGATACAAATGTACCATGGCCTTTGATAAACTAGTTGTGGACCACTGATCAGTTCAAATGGCATGCACCTACCCACTGAGCCTTAAGGAAAATTCACTCTGGGTTAGAAATGGTATAGAGATTAAAAATCCCATGCCTCAACTGACATTTCATCCTAGTACCTAGCAGTTATGAGTCAAATAATAACAACACCCTAGCACATTGTTTATTCTGTTGCTATTAGTGTTTTGGGACTCATGATCTTTAGAGCAAAACCACAGCTGCCACAGAGGTAACACTTTCCAGTTAAATATAGCAGCAAAGGATCTTTTAATGCACTTTTTGAGAGACAGGACAGATACAGATGTACCATGGGCTTTAATAAGCCAGTTGTAGACAACTGATTAGTGCAAATGGTATACACCTACCTAACGAGATTTGTCGAGAACTTACTCTGGGTTTGAGCCGATATTGAGATTAAAAATCCAATGTCTCAATAGAGATTTCATCCTAGTACCGACCAGTCACAAGTCAAATAATAACAACACCCCAGCACATTGTTTATTCTGGTGTTAGGTCTCACACATAGTGTTTTGATACTCATGGTCTTTAGAGGAAACCCACAACTGCCACATAGGCTACACTTTCCAGGTAGCAGCATGGGATCTTTTATTATGCATTTGCTGAAAGACAGGACAGATGCAGATGTACCGTGGGCTTTGATAAACCAGTTGTGAACCACTGACTGACCCATTAAGCCTTGCAGAGCACCCACTCTAGGTTAGAACTGGTACTGAGATTAAAAATCCATGCCTTAACTGAGATTTGATCCCAATACCTGTCAGCCATGAGTTGAATAATGTTCGACTGTTCATCTTCTGTTATGATATTGTGATCACATCAACTGTTATGACTACCCTTTACTGATCAATAGATGATCTATTCCTGGAATATATAAACATCCTTAGGGTGTTCGATCCTAGCATTACGTTCTTTGTCTACCAAAATACCACTACCTTTCATGATGAACTGATTTGTTATGTAAATTCATATACAACCAATACAATTATGGAAAAAAATATACTGTCTGTAGAATTTGATGTGACCATTTTGAACGTATTGAGGCTTGACCTGATAAATAATTTGTCACATTGTTTTCTCATTGTTGTCACATTGTTGTCTCAGAGGTTCTACTGAACTACAGTGTAATTGCGGTTATATCAGGTACTTGAGGGTCGTGAAAAATCAATACGATAGTGCAGTGTTTGGAACATGCATCGTTTGCATGCCGAATACAAACTGCCATCTCCATGGTTACTTCATCAACACGTGTGACAATGCCATAATGACTCAGTGCTGATTAGAAATGCGTGCCCGCCGCAGACAACAGGCGGGGCTATATTAGATTTTGCTTCCATTACGAGCTTCGTAAAGAGATTACTCGTAGTCTTTTTCCGTATCGACGCATAATGATCATTTTCAAGTATGCATTCACCTAAATAATTCACACTGCACTCACCGGTATTGTTTTCCTATCACGACGTAATTCGGTTTCACTCTCTTTTCAAGCATTGCCATGGCAACATGGTTTAAATTGTATTAGTTGTAATTATCAAAGTGATCTTTCTCTGGCTAAGCTGTCACCTGTGTAGTTAATTAATTTCAGGTAGTATTGAATTAATTAGGATATCATTGGGTTTGTTTACTTTTTGTCTGAGAGAAATAGTCATTAGTTAATTAAATCTTATTTTAGTCACTTTTCTGTAAATACTTGTAATTATTTTATGTATTTTGTGGTAATATACCAGGTACTAATGAAATCTGTAAATATATGTTTAAAACTTTACAATATTAATTCAAATTAATGGATTCCTATATTCTAGATTGTTAAATAAGTTATCATCTCAGTAAATATATATTTACAACTTCACAGTATTAATTCTGATTAATTGTTCCTATGTTCTAGATTCTTAAATAAATAATTAGATATATAATTATAAATTTACAATATTAATTAAAGTTAATGGCTTCCTATGTTCTCAGTTCTTAAATAAGTAATTTGATCTATAAAAATAGATTTAAAACTTTACGGTATTTATTATATTAATTCATGTTAATGGCTTCCCATGTTCTCAGTTCTTAAATAAGTAATCACATTGTTAAATATTAATTAATGCCTTAACACTGTTTAATATTGAATCATCAAAACTATAACAGAAAATATTTTTTCATTCAACAAATATCACAAGTAACAATGTCAACGTGACATTTCATTTAAATTTCTCTTGCCTACATTATGAGTGATGTCACCATGATTTAAATTTAATTGAGTGTCAAGTATTTTAAATTATTAATCGGTTTGTTTGGTGTGATTTATTTTTGCGGTGCGGGACATGTCATCCTGACACTGATAAAATACCCTCATCCTGCGCAGTTCTTTATTGAATTTTTATTTGTAAAAATAAAACTCTTTTAAAGTGCTTCTTTTTCTCCTCCCCTGCAGCTTAATATTTTTTTTATTGTAATAAAAAAAGCCTTTTTATTTTTTTGTCAATCGACAACCGGTAACAAGCTACAATTATTCACCAGAAGTATTCACACTTAATTAAAACTGAAAGGAAAGAAAGGATTGGTCTTTAGAGGAAACTTGCTTCCACCATATAGGCTACTCTTTCCGAGTAGCAGCAAGGGATCTTTTATATGCACTTTTCTACAGACAGGACAGCACATACCATAGCCATTAATAAACCAGTTGTGGATCACTAGTCAGTACACCTTCCCATGAGCCTACACGTATGTGAGAACTCACATGTTAGAGCCAGAATCAAAATTAAAAATCCATGCTTCGACTGAGATTTGATCCCAGTACCTACCAGCTGTGAATAGATCAAGTATTATAATAATTATTAACATAAACTAAATATATACGCATGATAATCACTACTACAGTATTTTTGTTAGCATGTCTATAAAATTGATTGAAATTGCTTGAGAATGAAATTGGATTATCTGGCTTTAAACACTTATCTATTTTTAATCATTATGTTTATGGCACACCGGAGACCATATTTAAATATATTTTGATTTAGTCTGGTTTATCCAGGGTAATGGACCTGTCCAGAATTATCAACATTCAATATTTCAAATCATCACAATCTTTTCTTCTTGGTTAATTATCAACATTCAATATTTCAAATCACTCACATAGTCACAATATTTTCTTCTTGGTTAATTATCAACATTCAATATTTCAAATCATCACAATCTTTTCTTGGTTAATTATCAACATTCAATATTTCAAATCATCACAATCTTTTCTTGGTTAATTATCAACATTCAATATTTCAAATCATCACAATCTTTTCTTGGTTAATTATCAACATTCAATATTT
>JAULBS010001679.1:0-26065 GCA_032355785.1 Symmetromphalus regularis | reverse complement strand
CCCCCCCCCCCCCCCCCCCCAAAGCCGTTCATTAGAAACTCAGTGGAGTCTGTGGGTGGTGAGCTTATTCAAGGATAAGGGGCCAATACGATGTCAAAAAATGACAATGACCTAGGAAGTAGACAACGGAAAAACGCGCTCAGATACTTTAAAAAAATGCTTGTTTTTTTCGTTGTTTTATGTAATTATTTGAAAAACAGAAAAATAAATTTATTCCACTACCAAAAATATTCAATATATTATAATAATTAAAATAATATATTGAATGTTTCAGTGTTTGTTTTATTTTTTACACACCAGTAATCAAAGGTTCATACATTTTAGCACTATACTTCACATCACCTGAAGTGGAACATCAAAACACCAGCGTTTTTCAGTTGAAAAATAATATATAAGTACCAAAAGGACAAACAACTGCCCTTCAAACCTTTTGCAACGTTACATGTACATGATACACAAAAGTATTTCACTTCATAACGTTTTGAATTATATATGGTTGCTACGGTAACAAAAATCGTAAATGAAAAAAAAAAAACCTACACTAAAAACGCATAAAAATAATTTTTTCATCATAATTTTTTTTTTAATATTCTATATATCTTGAAATTTTGTGTAAAAAAATTTGACCGTTTAATTTCCAAACCAGTTATATTTTTTGTTCTACAAGTACAATCCCTTAAAGGAAAATTAGTTAAAAATGACGCTGCCAACCTAACGTGACGCGAAGTGTAATTTAATACACTATAATAAAGGCCTATGTGAGTATTAAATAGGCTATACAGGCCCGTACGCAGGATTTTCTTTAGGGGGGTGCGTTTATGAAGGCCCGAATGTTTAATTTTCGTTTTTAACGTTATTCTAGTAAATTAGCGTTGCATTTACGGACCTCGACAGATTTTGGGAGTGCGTACGGGCCTGCTATATAATATTAATAATCCATAATGAAGTCACTGTTCGTAAATTTCATTCCGTTTAAGTCTGCATTAAAATGAGTAACATTTATATGATTATATCCATAAACAAAGAAAAAAACGATCAGAATAATGATCTGTTAAGTTTGCATGTATACTTCACAAAATATATATTTTTTCCCCTTTAATTCGCTGTAAATCCGGACCATTGTTTGTTAGTGGTTTCATTTTTTTTCATTCCTATATCCTTTCTAAATAGTTCATATATGTTCATAATCTTCAATCTAAAAATTTCCAATACGAATTTAACATTGAAACTTTTGGGATTTTATCCACCGGAAATATAAAAGGAACACTATCGGAAATACTGTAGGGATATGCAAAATATTTTGGTAACGTTTCAATGAACTGGCTTGCAGTTTTTATTTAAAAGATAAGTACAAGACAATTGTTTTTAGCCCATATCAATGCAATGGAAATGCACAGGTTCTAGACTGGTTTACGACTGAATAACTTGATGGTAAAGAACAAGCGTAACAACATCACACCCCTAAAGGAAAAATGAACTTTACTGTGAATTTTCTAGTAAGATTGTCTGCTGTTTTTCCATTTAATTAATAACATGATTAATAAGGTTTTAATTGAAAAAAAATTGGGTTATCTGTCAAAATGGAAATGCAGAAAATATAAGGTAGGAATACGCTTTATTCAGTCCAAAATGAACGGGCTGCTTATTGATTATCAGTTATTGGTTGGCATCCCGTCCACTGTGGGCCATATACCCGCTACAGAGCATAGCCCTGCAATTTTCTGGCTACAAACGCTTCAGTTTCTTACCAAAACATTACAAGAAATATGTAGATATACAATAAAATTGCCAACTTACGCGCTTATTACATCCCTTTTCACAGTAAATCCTACAGTATTCACTGATTTCGCCTTCAACCGCTAACAGATTTGAAAAAAATGGCGGTCGTACATATACGTCACAAAATACGAAACTCGGGAGATAGGAGAGGAATGGGAAATAAAGGGATTGTTGGAAGAGTGGCGGTGCGTATTGTAAATAAAAATAGTAATATATTACATTGTGACTGGTTTATTTTATTTTTTAATGACTCAACAGAGGACGAACTGAAAGTTTCGTATTTGTTCGACCGCCATGTTGTTTTTAATGTGTCAGCGGTTGCAGGCGAAATTAGTGGATTCTGTGGGGTTTTACTGTGAAAATGGATGTAATAAGCGCGTAAGTTGACAATTTTATTGTATATATAGATATTTTTTGGTCTGAAACTGAAGCATTTGTTGCCAGAAAATTGCACCATTACATTGTATGGGTCGCCAGATGAACTTAATGCAATAACCAATAAGCATTAAGTTCCTGAACTAATTTAGTCATAGCACCATAATGTAACAAAAATCCATGAAACCTACCTTACAGGCTCAAAAATGAAATCGGAGTATGTTTATGTTCATTACAACATCGCTATAAAACAACTGTGTATGTGGAACTATTTCAACAAGTGGAGCAAACAAGACTTGACAAGGCATTCAACAAAGAATGCTGTGACGTGAACGAGATTGTAATATTTGTACGGCCGCCGTATAATCAATCAGAACAATGTGACTTGTTCATACGGCCGCCGTACATGCAATATGGATAGTGTGTTTTGTGTGTACACGTTTGCGGATCGGTAGCATCTAACTTTTAGAATGGGAACCACTATTAACAACAGCAACCTGTTAAGGCATTACATCCGACACGGCTTACACGGCGACCGTATGAATATCCATATCGAAACTAGATTAATGTGTGACGTAATAACGTGGTGCAAAACTGAATCGAATCTACCGAATCATGCAGGTCAGTTGTATAGACGCTATATGTTTATTTTTCAATTATTTTAATGACCAAGCAATTTTACCGACGTCATGTTTGTAAACGCCAATTAAAATTATTACACGGCCTGATTACATTAAGATTGTTTAACGCTGTTTTATGACCCAGTTTTTAAAGTTGATAGCCAATCAGAATCCTGTATTTTCCAAAGTAGTAGAATAATTAACTGTTCTACACAATGAACTGTCAATCTATGATGTGACATTTTTCCAACAACCAATGTGAAAACGTTTTTTGTCGGATTTGATGAAAGCACTTGCGGTTCATGCTGAAAGCGACATTGCTGTGACAGATCAAAGAAACGTAACCGACAGTAAATTGAAAACAAAGTATTTCAAAATACAAATTAATGTTACAACTATAAAATAATGTTTTATTACATACGATAATAATAAAACAATGTTTTATTTCATTTCAACAAAGCACGACCGATGGCGTATTCTGGCAGGCTATTTTTCTTATCACAAGTTTCAATTTATTTTAAAATTTAATTTTTATGGACAATGGCAGCAAAAAATCTTCAAATTTTAGGGATGAGCTTATTCACCGATATGGGCTTAATTCCTTAAAAGTCTTAACAATAGGGGTGGACTTATTCACGTGGGAAATGGCTTATTCCCAGTCATATATGGTATTTAATTAAGGTCATCTGTGTATGTGGGAAAGCTATTCAACGCCTACTCAGTTTCATGTTACTCATGTTTATAAGAAGCTTGTGGCTAATATATTTGTTAATATTCAACAAAAATGAAACAACCACTTTAGTCATAAGAAAATGCAGTATTTTCAGAAATGCCATAAACTGTAGTTATACAATATAATCTTGTCCACGAGATAGTTTACACTTTATATGAAACATGCTGCATAATTATGGGACTGTTGAAAATAAAGTTTTATTTATGTCCCTCTGGACCCCCAGGATTTATGCCCATGGCAATGACGCACAACATTTCTATATCAAAAATAATAGTAATAAATAATAATATAAAAATTGATAAAGCTGGAATGTGGCTTTTGTCATTTGGTTTATAATTAGTGTATTATTTGAAAAATAGTGTATTATTTGAAAAATATTAAACTAAAAAAAACAAAAAATCTATTTTGTTTGGTTTAATAGGTTTTTTTAATTGAAACTCCTCCCCACCTGAAAATAGCCCCTTGGAAATTTAATCACCCTGCACCCTCAAACAAAACAATATTGTTTCTGTGAATTCAAAATAATTTTGCAATGTTTCCTAAAGTTTAAAATGTTTGACCTTGGTGACATGAAGAATATAAACAAAAATGCATGCAAATTGATGTTAAATTCATAGTATGGTGGACATTAATTGAAATGTCAGACAAAATACTACTATAGTCTGTAGTAGTTACTATTTAGTTTGTTTAGTAAAACTGAATTATATTACAAGCAGTATGCTATAATATGTTTAAAATTGAAAGTCTTTAGATCAAGTTGTCATTATCAAGTGTCCGTATTATTGGATGCATTTTATTATTTACTTACTTTTTCATCAGTTCTTTAGACTATTGCCCAATGAATTTTTGAGTTTATGATACAAAGTTAAATCACAGCAAATGTAAAAACTGCTGTGTATTTCATTTCTAGCATCATGCTGTCATTGCAAAAATAATATGCAGTATGATCATTTTAAATTGAAATTGTTGTTGCAGTTAGTATCATAGCAAAACAATTTGGCAATAGCAATCAAAAGTCCTTGCATCAGCTATTGGGATGAATTTAAAGGACTAAATCAGCAAATATAAATTGCCACTTGGAGGATTTTGTATGAAATGATGATTAATACAGGAATGAATAACAATATAATATGCTAGTACATGTAATTTATAAGATTTTTATCTTTGTTTATATGATAGTGCTAACAATATGTTCAGTCTGACACAGCTAACATATTCTTGTTTAATAAATGTTTTTAACTAACCCAATTTCACTGTTTTTACTAACATTACACAGGATGAGTTAGATGAACCTTCACACACTGGGCGTGCCTCGGGTACATCTGCTGCCCCTAGTGCCCCTAAGGTAGTGTATTAATACAGACATGCTAACAAGAGAATTAACTAAACACTCACTTTAACACAGACTGTAAGTTTATAAATTAATGTACAAGTTGACGTTTTTCTTCTTTCAGTATGCCTTATTGTTTATTGCTTTAAAGTGTTTTTCACAGGAATAGAAGAATTTTGGTTTGAAGTTTGTTAAAATATTCCAGTTTGAATTTGCAAATCTGCTATAGAATATAATGTTTTAAAATAAAAATGTCACATTGATAACAATGAAAACACATTTTTCTTTAAAGATTTGTTTAGCACTGTACCCTAAGAAGACTTTTTTTTACTGTAAATGGCATGACTTTTAATAATAAGTATCTAATACATTTTTTTCTGTAGGTTTGTTTTCCTGGAATCATGTACTATGAAACTTGCTGTAATGACCACTCTGTATAGCAATCATCTGTCTATAAAGGACACTTTACTTCTTTTTGTACAAACAGAAGTTATGAATTTATATATATCAGCCACTTGGTTATAAAGTTAAAAATTTTCAAGTTGTTTTTCCATGGCCTTTATAGCCAAGTTTGACTACTTACAGCATTACAACAATGTCAAATATAATAAGTACAACAATGTAGTAAAATTGTCTTTTGTCTTTGCAGGATCAGAATACAAAACCAGAGCCTGCACGGCACTCCAATCCACCTAAGGACCCTCCACGATCTCAAGATTCTGACTACTATGCTACCCTTCCCATTGGTAAGTTGTCATCTCTAATGTGAAAACCTGCAGATAATTGTGGGTCATTTTATGTAAAACTTCCTTCTTCAGTATTTCCTGAAACTAATAACTGTTACCAAGGACAAAGCTCATATTAACAACCCATTTTGTTTATTCATCTGCACGTTACATATTTTACTGCAAAAGTTTTATATAATTATTTTTAGAAAGAGAGACATTTTAGGTTTTCTTCTGTTGGGTGGCATTTTGGGTCAAATGATGCTATTAAATTGAAAATGAAAATTAATGCAGTTTGTTACAGTGAATAAAAAAAAAAAACCCATACTGAATGCCATTTCAATACGTGCAGGCTTTAGAATTTGTAACATGTTTCAGAATGCATAGAGAAAAATAAATTTTAATTACAAAATATAAGTAGATCTAATAACATACCATGCAATTTATAAGATATATAGAAGTTAAAACCTTTTTAAATTAAATAATACTATGTGGACAATTTTTTTTTAATAATACATTATTTAATGGGTTTTATTCAAAATTATCTGACTTTTTTGTAACTTCTCACCAGAGCTACATGTATGTATTGAAGTCAAAGCACAATTAAGTTGACATTATCTTAATGTAACACTAGAAATTATTGCGTTGTTTTAAACAGGTTCTACCACTTGCTAAATTAAATTCAACACTGTCCAAAAAAAACTGACTTTTTTTTTAAATACTGCATAATAATATCTTGTAATAATAGTAAATATTGTTTTTCTTTTAGTAAAAAAAAGCTATTTGCATAAATAATATACTGTAATACATTGTAGTGAATTTTTAATTTAAACTATGTTGATATTCAGATACTTAGGGAGGTATCATTTTTGAGTGTCACGTAAAAGTGATCATTATGTTGCACGTAGATGTTTTTCGTGTGTGATTACTGACCCAAACTCTTATTTCAGGCCAGAATGGATCCATTGGTATGTGTTTCTAAATCTGACTGATCATGTCATTAGTTTCTAACACATGCTTAACACTCCTTCATCAGTTCTATACACCCATTTTGTTTGTGCACAGCAGGTATCACAGTCAACAGTGTGGGATTATGGGATCATCAGTTAGCCGTATACAGTCATTTGATGTCTTAATGCATGAACATATGGGTTTTTAACTTTCGTAGTTCTAGCCCATTACTTTTGACCATGTATTTGTTCATCTAACATAATTTGATGTATCTTTATGGATTTTCGTTTTAGATCAATGGGAGCTAGATATTTTTAGGTCCTTGGATGGAGTATTTTTAGCAGATAACAAACAAATTATCAAAACCAGATTAAGGTCACACTATGATGCATGTATTGCAC
Source organism: Symmetromphalus regularis (assembly GCA_032355785.1). Lineage (NCBI taxonomy): Eukaryota > Metazoa > Mollusca > Gastropoda > Neomphalida > Neomphalidae > Symmetromphalus > Symmetromphalus regularis. Next base: position 19,151 of record JAULBS010001679.1, on the reverse strand, counting down.
AAATATTTTCACTTTTTATTAGACATACTGACATTGTCAATAGTTAATTTGCATGTATTTGAGCCTTCACATCCCAGTAAGCTTATGTAGCATGGGATATATGTGATTATTTTGGAACCACTCCTCAGAAGCTGCCTCTTAAAATTAAAGATTTCAGTTTTATTAAAATTTTATATACACTGTTGACAAAAAAGTGCCCCGTGACTGTCAAATACCATCTAGGTTTGTATAAGAAATTCAAATCCTAATGTACTTTGTATTTTTATTTATGTAATACTTTGTCAGTGTAGCAGATAAAGGACAATTTTGCTCATAATAGCGGTATGTCAGGCATATACATTTCCATAAGATTAATGTTTGTTTTTGTTCCCTAACTGCCAGTAAAGAATAACTTTTGATAGAATTCTACAACTTAAGCAAATTTACTGTATGATAACTTCAGTTTGTAAAGATACATTTTTACCAATACCAAGTCCTTTTTAGGCTTAAAAGATCTATTATTAATTTTTGGTTGATTTATCTGCCTTTAACAGAGAACGTTTTTGGCAATAAATTTATTTTAACAAACTGTTTTCAAAGTTCTGTTCTTTGAAACATCTCTTATTATGGATATACAAATTTTGAGCTATGTCAGGCAGTTTGGTTATATGGTTTTGTATTGTACACCGGTATTCTTGAAATATCACATTTGTTTATTTGGGTATATGATGTTTTTGTACTTATTTCATTGAAACATTCCATACATAATGCATTAAATTAGATAACAATGACATTTAAAAAAAAATGTTTTTATATTGTCATTTAGTTATGCAGTTTACATTTTTAGATTAGGTAGTTAATTTTAGGTTAGACTACATGTAATTGAATACTGAACAGGTTTGTGACAAACTCAAAATAGAACCACATATTACATTAGTGGTTTCTTTTATTTTAAACCAGTCAGCAGAGAGTGCATCCATATCAACATATCGTATTAGTTATAGGACAGTTAGTATACTAAATAATTAAGTGAAACAACTTGTTACAAATGCAGTCTCAAATATTCAGCTTTGCTGTTACTTTGACTAAACAAGAACATCTTGAAGAATTTGTTTATTGTTTGTAGCTTATGTGCTTGCCACTTGCTTTAAGTGTTGTTGCTTACAAGTTGAAAACAAGGTTTCTTCTATACTTGTATGGCAAGATTTGTTTTCTTCCCGTATGATGTCAGCTGTCAACTGTAGTTATATTTTAATTACTGGCTTGTAATGTGTGATAATGTCTAAAAGACATAATTACTGAAAATTACTTGAGATTTTGATTTAAATTAAAAAAACATTAAAGAAAATCCTTTAAAGATAGAAACAGGTTTTATTAATAAAATGATCTTTAACAGTCCTTGTTTTAAAATGTTATTTATGTACATTATTCCCATTTAAAACTGATTCATGTTTATTTTTAAAATTCATTTTTTTCTCTTCAATTATGGAAGTTTAGGTTGACAGGACTTGTGAAATTGTATTCCGTTTGTCAGATAAAACCTTAAATATTTATCTGATATTTTAACTTTCAGTAAAAGTTCGTATAACTTTACACACATTCAATGGAATTACAAGTAATCAACAGATGTAATGAATAGCAGTCTCGTTTGATATGTCTTCATTTGTCTGTTGAACATAAACCAGTTCATTTACATTTCATATTGTACTTTGTCATGTACTTTTAAGATTCTTTGTATGTTATTGCATTTTTTTGAAGTTTGATGATGAATGTTTTTTCTCGACATCTTAAACCATATTTTTCCTGACAAATGTAAAATTTTGACTACAAACTTATTTAGTTAATGACTGTTTGAACGATCTATCTCTGATTGCAGGGCGTGATAGACATGGTAGTGCCATACAGCGCCAAAAAGAAAAGTATAGACAAGAGCTGGAAAAACAAATGAAAGAAGCAGTGGAATTGAAAAAACGGTTTGATAAATTACATAATATCATTGTCATTATAATATTATAGATCTTTTAATTTCTTTATTACTTAGTTTAAAAATCATGTAACCCCCAAAAACCATTGTCTTGATAATAAAATAACTACCATTACCATCAAATAGACTTCTCTCTTGTATTAAGAACTTTTCTTCAAACTGGTTAGTAATAAAACATTTAATAAATCAGTTGTATAACAGTCATTAAGAGTAATTTCAATTATAAACACTTGTCTGTTAGAGATACAAGTATAGTATTCATGACAAATACCTGGCTATGGAATATGTTTTTCTCTGAAGGCTGAACTAACATATCTTAGGATTTAAGAAATTTAGAATCTTGTTTTCTTATTTCCATGTGTTTTAGTACGGAACAGGAATTACAAAACTCTGGCCATGATCAAAACCATGTTTCTGCACAAGACGAGAGTTTAAGGAATATTTTTGCAATGACCAGAATCATCAATTACTATTTACTAACCAGAATACATAAACAGTTTATAAGCAGTCTGACATCAATTTTAAATAATTTTATATTTAAATTTGTCAGTGAAAGAAATGCAGATCTTGGGATAACTACGACAAATGCAAATGAACCTGCCAAGAAAAGTGATCAGTTAAGGGAAGCGGCTGCTCGTCCAGCAGCTGCACCTGTGATGGTCGGACAGCAGTACCCTGCCACCGAGGTTGTTTACACGTCCAGGCTGGCTAACTATGATCAAATCAGGTAACCACACTGAGTATATAGCATATCATTCTCGTAATTACAATTGTAGCATTCGGTATAAAAGTATTTTCCATTCCAACCAGTGGTTCATCAAAAGCAGTGGTATGTGCTGTCCTGTATGGGAAAGAGTAGCCGATGTGGCGGCAGCAGGTTTCCTCTAAACATATGTCAGAATGACCATATGATTGACATCCAATAGCCGATGATGAAATAAAAATCAATGTGCTCTAGAGACATCATTAAATAAAACAAACTTTATTTATTCTGTATAAAAGTTTGTGTTGGTTTATTTAATTAGTAATTGTATGGTATTATGTGCCATTGTAATTCGTTTTTAATAGTTTGAGGTATACTTAACACCTTTGGTTTAGAATATGTATTATGGCTAATCTAGGTTTCATGGTTTGATACATAGTGAGCTATCAACCAACTATCACTTCATTTAGATTATTTCAGTAGAGGATTGACTGTTACATAGTAATTGAAGTCTTTTAACTTAAAACTGTTTGTCTACACCAGATAAATATTTTATTTCCTTAATGAATAATATTTTTTTAGTAACTTTATTAAAAGTAAAGTTGTTCTTAATTATAAAATATACAGGGCATAAAGTACATTATTTGCATTAATAGCTTTCTTTCCAAAACACATGCATTGTTATTGTTGTTTTTGTTTGGTATTTGAAGTCCACGTTCGGAGCTTGTTCTTGGGCGGAGAAGATTGAACAATGATGCTGATCTTGATAAGCTTAGAGAGCTAGATTTGCCTCCAAAGTTGGACTATGGATTTAGGAGAGATCGGACCATGCGCATGGAGAATGGTGGGGGAATCTTAGAGCGAGGCTTTGAAACATTACTTGAACCACCAAGAATTTCAGCCATCCAGCCTCCAGCTGAACTCAAATATGAACCATCGTGAGTTGTTTGTTATTGTGACTTATCATGATTACCTGCTTGTACAGTTTCTAGATTCTCAGTGTGCATGTTTTTATCATGTCTTTCATTATTGTTAACAAAGGGTCCTTTTCAATGGACCCATTTTCAGTTTGTGTTATTTTTTTGTTCCAACCACTGGTCCACAACTGGTTCATCAAAGGCCATGGTATCTGCTGTCCTGTCTGTGGGACAGAGCATATGAAAGACCACTTGCTGCTTATCTGAAAGAGTAGACTATGTGGCAGCAGCGGGTTTCCTCTAAATCAATGTCAGAATGACCATGTGATTGACGTCCAATAGCTGATGATAAGATAAAAATCAATGTGCTCTTGAAGCATCATTAATTAAAACAAACTTTACAAAGTGTCATTCATGTTTTACTTATATCTTAAAACTATATTGAAGTAATTTTATTAATTTGGACAGACCTTACCTGAGTGGTGGCACTGGTTACACCTCTGTGGATGAACAGTATCACTATCTCGGTTCAATGAATCCACTAGCTGCTGATATTGCAGGTAAGTGTTTTGTTATATGTCATTATAATTGTTTACACCACTCAGTATCCTGGTTTTATTTTGTCATATTATTCACAACAGGTATTTTAGCTTTAGATGAGTATGGCTTGTACTAATTAACTTTTATGCACCAACACAATGAATTAAAAACAAAGCGAAAACAAAAACCTATTTACTGCTTATATTACACGCAGGTTAACATTCTGTGTTAATTATCTGTAAAACCTATTTTTCCTTGTGAATTACCAATGTTTCTCATTAAATTATTTCAATATGAAAAACCATCTTTGTAATCTTAACCTATAATTCTGTTTTGAAAACACCCAAGTATTGACTGCATCCTATAGATATGCTATAGTTCAAGTTGATTACTTGGAATGTAGAAACATTATTGTTTACTTACAACATCATGTATTTATATTGCAGCTCCCACTGTGCAGGCATCTCCTATGGTTCTCTCACAGGCAGGTTCTGTTCCAGTGGCAGCAGGAGCAAGCACATCCAGGGTTAGATTTGATGACAGGTATTATTTTTATTTTCAAATGTTTATTAATCTTATCATTAATAAAAGTGACAAAGTCAGTATGTCATTATAACCACAGATACCTTCAAATGTTTATTAATCTTATCATTAATAAAAGTGACAAAGTCAGCATGTCATTATAACCACAGATACCCGTAAAATTACCATTGGTTTGAGATTATATTTTCCTACACATTAGAGTTATCTTCCCAAACATCCAGTTTTGTGTTTTTCTTTTCAAAAGGACTGATCATTTTCTGCAAATTCATAGACAATTTTTGGTTGAAAAAGACATTTTTCAGTGAGCTGTTTTAACATTATGTGATCAGTAACAATGGCTTAACATCACAGTTATTGTTAAAGTTATAGCTACTTCTGATTGATAATTTTACAGTAAATTTGATAATTTTACCACCAATGAAAATATGACATAAAAGGGAATTTTTTTTTTTTAATTTGCTTTGTACACAAATGTTTAATCATTGTGACATGGTCATTGAAGATAATGAGGTGAATACCTGGCACCTAATTGTCAGTGTGCACATGTATAGCAGCCTTTGTTGATTTTTGCTTGATTATTATAAATTATATTACAAATAGTTATGAATCTGCTGGTAAATTAGGCAGAAACCAATCATAACAGACAAAAAACATGAAAATGGTAATATTTAGTCCATATACATCAGTTATTTTATGTTTTTGTTTATTTTCCATTCATAATGTGTGAAGGAAAGTAATTTAAAAGAATCTGCTCACCCTGATGTTTGTCAAAATTAGTTCAGTAGTCTGAATGTTAATTGGTTCATTATTTACATAGGAGAATATCACATTGTGTTGTATATTTATATCATTCATCTTCCCACCTATATAGTAAATTGGTTGTATTCAATTTATATTTTCACTTTTCTTTATATTGTTCAGGGGTAGAGGTGGTGGTGGAGGTGGTGGTGGTGGAGGGGGTGTATTTGCTGGATTTGGTGGACCACTACCTTCCGAGGCTGACAGTGCAGATAAAAGCAAAACTAAACAGCAACAGTACCAAGCTGAACTTAGAAAACAGGTATATGTTTATTTAGAATTATATAAAACATTTTAACTAGTTCCGTTAACTATTGTTAGCTTCTAATAAAGTTAAAACTTTAATATAATTTAACTTTTTATTGTCAGATTATTGATCATTTTGTTATTGTGCTCTATTAATTTTATAATCCAAAACAAAATCTTTTTTTACATTTATGTCTCAAATTAAAAAAGCTAAATAAATTGTATTTCTAGAATATTATGGAAATATTCTATAAATAGTCACCATTCTCAAGTGTTCGCTGCAGTCTTTTTTCATTTTGATTTTCAACTGTATCACATGGTTGCTTTTTCAGTTTAAAAACATTTTGTTCTATTTTTTCAGATGGAGGAAGTCAGACTTAAGAAACAGCGTGAGAAAGCAGAGAAAGAAATGTTTGTTATTTTCTTTTAGCAGCAAAGTATCATAACACACACAACCATTAAAATACTTATGATCATTCAGGATTCCTCATAGACATTTTAGTCTCGAATGTTTTGTTTTAAGTTCTTTTTTAAAAAAAATCTATTTCTCCGTCCCCCCACCCACGGCCCCCCCAAACCGCCCCCCCAAAAAAAAAACCAGTACCTCCATCATTATTTACATTTTGTTATAAATGACACCATTCTTATTCTATTCATGTTTGCTCTATTGTTCATGAATAAGAGGCTGTTTTTGTTGGCATATATGCACAGTGCATTGTTTTCTCTGTATCAGGTATGACAGGAAGTTTGAGGAGGAGTCCAAGAATTACAACCCGTTTGGTAAAGGTGGAGGTGGAGCTCCAATGAGAGATCAACGAGGCAATGTCGTTGGTTAGTGAATTTATCTCTTAACACTTTTTTTATTTTCGTGTGTGCCAGTGAACCAGTCGGTTGTCGGATCGATCCTTCTCAGTGGACCCATTTGCAGTTTGGGCTATTTTCTGTTTCAGCTAGTTGTCCACAACTGGTTCATCAAAGGCTGTGGTATGTGCTGTCCTGTCTGTGGTGCATATAAAAGACCTCTTGCTACTTATTGGAAATAGTAGCCTATGTGGCGGCAGCGGGTTTCCTCTAAATACATATGTCAGAATGACCATATGATTGACATCCAATAACCGATGATAAAATTTAAATCAATGTGTTCTAGAGGCGTCATTAAATAAAACAAACCATACTTTTTTGGTTAATGCATTTATCTTTTAACACTTTGTCTTTTGAAAGACTGGTAGCTGAAAACTGTATAATGTGTATTTTTTATATAAATATTAATATGCAAATGATACTTTTCTAATTATATCATTTCATATACATACTAGATATTTGATTGACTAAATTAAATGTTTTTATGTAATTCTTCTTATTATTAAAAGCATATTTATGATGCTTAAACTTGCAATTGTTAGTGCACCACTAAGTAAAATATGTTCAAAGTTGTGTCCCATAGCATGTCAGATATTTTGTGTAATTTCCGTAAAATAATGATCATGTAAAAGATTTATTTACAATTTTGTATAGAAGTATATTCAACCATTATCTTTTAGGCAGGTGACTATATTGCTTATAGGTGGATATATTTCATTTTTGTTTTCCCAGATGTATCATAATGGAAGAAAACATTTCATGAGTACTGATACAGGTATTAAAATGAGTAAACTGCACATAAATTGGTTGTGTTTGAAGGAAGTTTGTGAAATCTCTATACGTAATTATTTTTTATTCTGTATGTTTCATTTAGCTGACTTGCGGACTGTGCTCAAAGACAACTCTGGAAGAACAGGGTATGAATCGCCACACAAGTGGAATACATATGATCACTCACCCCGGCCGCCATCACCTCGTGATGACAAGATAAAGACACCTCCCAAACAAACAACAGCTCTGGGTGATCCGACACATGCACGAGGTGGACATGGAATATTTGGACAACCCAAGGTGAAATCAATTATTATGTTTAAAATGTATTGTGGTATTATAAAGAACTAAGGACCTTTAGCTCAGTCAAATTTCTCAAAAAAAATTGTGATTCTGGAAGCATATTATTTTTTAAAAGCACAGTGATGTATAACCAGAACCAGGGTTTTATCCTGGCTTTACACAGTACTGAACATTGGCCCCTTCCCAAAGGCAAATGAAACTGAAAATTCCTAATTTCTGGACTATAAATTCCCAAATTGATTAGTAATAATATTACAGTTACATAAATTCAGTGGTGTGAAAAAAACCTTCCCAATTATGACTAAAATTGTGCTAATTTCCCAATCCCTTCAGCCATAGGACCCTGGTAAAAAATCCTGGATAAATCTCTGAGAACATAATAACCAAACAGCCTGTGGCCTTAAGCTTTGATTAAGGTAGTACTTTGCAGTTGAGATAATAAAATATGCTTCTTACTACTGACTTTTAATTAGAGGGAATAGTTACTGTTTATTGTTTATATTGTAGACTGAAGCTGAGAAAACAGAATCTGATCGCTATAAAGATGATCTTCAACGTCAGGTAAGCAATAAATGTTCAGTATTTGGCTCCAATCCGGCAGCAAAATAATTGTTTGAAATTGAGAACTAAAATAATTGTCGAGGTATAGGATTTGCGAAGATGGGTAATGTCAAAACATTTTGTATTGCTATACTTTGCACTACTGTATGTTAAACAAATATTGGCTATTTTTTTAAAATGTTATTCTAAACTATCTTCCTTGTTACAATATACTGGTATAGACTAGTAGTAATAACTTTTATTCATTATAGACTAAACACTTTTAATAATGGCAACTAATATACTTTCATTTATAATTTAACTTTACATTGATTAGTAAAACTCTGTACTAACGTAATAGTTTAGCTACACTGATATATTTATGTGTTCAGATTGAAGAGAAAAAGATGCAGAAAATGCTAGAAAAGGAGAAGGAGCGCATGGAGGAGCAGATTGAGAACAGACGGATTGAAGATGAACGTCGCCGGATGCAGATGGAAGTTGATGATGAACGCAGGCGAATACGCGAGAAAGAAGAGCTAGTCAGTTTTGGTTTTAATTGACTGTTTTGAGTAAAAACAAATATTAATGATTATTTCCCTTTATATAATGTTTTTTAATGGAAATCTACTATTGTCATTAATGTTATATTAGTTTGTCATTTAAACTAAAACTGGTTAATTATAACTGTTTATTAAATTCAGTTGTTTAGAATTTTTATTATTATTTTTTTTAATATCTGTTTTTTTGCTGTTAAGATACTAGAAAAGAAAACTCATTAAAAAAAGTTTTCTCCTTGAGGTAATCGTTATATATTTGTATGTGACCAAAATGTGTTATAATTTTGATATAGTTAAACCTGTTTATGCAACCACCTGTATTGAGCAGCTACCTACTGTAAAAGGTTACCTTTATATTCTGCCACATTTAGTATATAATAACCTGTATAAGCAATCACCAGACTTGAGAGGCCACATTGTATTACTCTAATGAGTTGCTGTTTATCAGGTTTGGCTGTATCTTACAAAGCAATAGTGTTTGATTATTGATGTTTTTATACAAGTTTTACATTTAGATTCTACATTTTAAATCAGAAAATGCAGCTGGATCACGTAAGATTTAATTATATAAAATGTGTTTTTGAAAGCTCTAAAAGCAATATATTACAGTTCCTCACTATTTGTTGTTCAGTGTTAACTGATTCTGCTAACTCTGCCTTCAGGCTCGTCGACAGCAGGAGGAACATGCTCGTATGGCAGAGGAACGCAAGCTAGAGATAGAGAGACGGAAAAAAGAGGAGGACGAACGCCACCAAGAACAGCTCAGACAGATGGAGCGAGAACGCATGGACAGAGAAGCTGTAAGTTGAAACAAAACACTTCAAGTATTATATCCCTTATACACAACCATGTGCATGTGGTTGTATTTTAATTCATTGTGTCTGATAGGATGACCATTGTTCTTGTTCACTGATATCATTACACTTGTCAGAAACACTTTAAAAATAAATGTATCATATGAATTTATTCATGATGCATGTCAAATGAACATTATATTTCTAACCATAAGTTTTCTTCTGGTATTAGTAGAATAATTTTTAAAATGTAAAACCTTTAGAATTTAGACAAAAAGAAGGTTTATGTAAATATAGTGAAAATATTTTGAACTGTAAATGTTTTAATTTCCATTTTGTTATATAGGAACCATATAATATAAGGAAGTTCTGAATGCTTGAATACTGTTTTGATTTATGTTTTATTTTTCTTAGAGGTATGTGTATATTTTGACAGTGTAAATTCTGAGATATTTAATTTCAGGCAGAGAGACGTGTATCATCCCCTCCTGTACCAGCAGCGCGATCCAAGGGTGATTCGCCGGTAATCAGCCATGTTCATACAGTTTCAATCATTCAGGATATCAGAGCTTTTAACCAGCATTATTTGTTTTACTTTTAGTATAGTTGCCTTCTCACTGTAACATTTTACATAAGTTAGATTTAGAATAGAAACAAGAAATATATATATATTCTTAGCAAATTCTTTGGGATAGTGCATATAAAAGATTCCTTGCTGTTTATAGAAAAAAGCAGCGGGTTTCGAGTCTTCTACTAACATTAACCTCTGCCCTGGGCTCGGTGCCCTAGTCTTAGGACATTGGACCCGGGGGAGACGGGTCCGAACCAAATTGGATGTGGACCCATATAAAAAATACTTCACCTTCATGATGTCAAAAATATGTCTTTATGTCTGTGTTAAGAGTTTGGAACTGTTGAGGTCATTGCATGTTGCTGATATCAAGTTTGAACAGTGACTGTTAAATTCCTATGTTTTGATCATAATTGGTGCACAAACTCCAAATTAAATTCAGAGTAAATTACAAACTTTCTGTATTTAGAGTTCAGATCTCTGCAAATAAGAATAGACAAATAATCTGTATGTAACAAAGCCAATTCTTGGTTTTAGATAATTTTTCGAAACATGATTACTATACATAAAACCAGTTTGGTATCAAGTATGACCGTTGTTTTTAATTATTTTATTAGTGGGTAGTATCACATAACATCCAACTGATCTCTCTTGCTATTGACAAACAATCAGTATTTATGTAGTTTTATTAGAGTGCTTCATTTCTTTCTCTACAGGCTTCCTGCCTCACTATAAAGTTGTTATACTGAAACTGATTAATATTAAAGGCTATAAAATCTGAAAATGGGTTACATGTTTTTAATATGCACTTGAATGCAGTACATGAGCCTCCGTGGTCCAGCGGTAGAACTTAAGCTGATGACAGGGTTCAAACCTCACTGGAGGCTGGCTCACACTAGATTACATGTCAAAATAACCAAATATTTGACATCCAGTAGTCAATGATTAATAAATCAATGTGCTCTAGTGGCGTCGTTAAACAAAACTAACCCAAAAAATAGATTTTATGGGGATCCTTCACTGGCACCTCACAAACAAATTGAAGAGCTTGGTGTTTGTCTGGGTGTACAGTGTTGTTCTGGTAGGAACCTGGCTAATCTAGCTCGCTAGTATAGTGTGATGTAGTTGAGCCTTCTTGTATTTCAGGAATCCGGCGGTTCCAAGCCACCATCATCACCACCTGTACCTGCTGTGAAGACAAAAGCTGCTGTTAGTCTAGATGTTCATTGTATCTCATTGTCTTTATATATGCTACATATACTTATCTAATGTTTAGAGCTTCTTAATACAAATTGTTATCCAGTTCTCTAACAATGTTCATAATCTCTTGGCTCAAATTTTCAAAAATAAATACAACAAAAGCAACTTAGAGTATATTCTCAAGACAAGCTGTAGCTCATCTACAAAATTCACCAAATTATCTTTAAAACAACCACACATATCCGACCCACAAAAATCATATTTAATGAACTTTTAACTAAAATACAAAAATGTATTTTTAATAACAGCCTGTGCTTATAAATAAAACATTAACATTTTGACATATGCTTTAACAAAGGTGCCAGATTAAACCAAAATTAACCTTTTATCTTTTTATTGACCATTTGTGAATGTATTTGGAAGTATATTGTGAAATTACCTGTCACATTATGATCATATCTCCAGTTTCGAAACACTTTTCACAAGACATTGAGAAACATTTATCATTTGTTTGAGGACTGGATAGACAAGTGTAACCTGAAAATGGAAAACCTAATTTCTCTCACTTTTTAACCAATGGAAATTCAGTTAACTTGGCTTGTGAGGTATTTCTTTTTCATTTTAACATCTATCCCACTTTTTTCATCAATTAAAATTGCATGTAATGTAATTATGAAGTAATGTTGACTATCTCAAAAGTTAATGGACATTCATTTTGAAAACAGAATATTATTATAGTTAAACAAAGAACATTTCAAAATAGTTTATTAAAGAATAATATCTTTTAAAAAAAATTTCAAAATTGTTTATTTAAGAATAATATCTTTAAAAAAACAAAAATGAAAAAAACACACCTTAAAACTGCTGTTTAATATGGTTTGAGTATATTGTCTTGTTAAACAGTTTATTCACCTGAGCTGCTTTGGTCATAAGATCGAATCCCTTCGGTGAATTCATTCTCTGATTGAGGTTTCCCTCATCCTAACCAGAACATCATGATTGGTGTTTTTCAAAGGTTATGGTAAGTGCTATCCTCTGTGGGAAAGTGCAAATAAAAGATCCCTTGCTGCTAATGTGAAAATGTAGTGGGTTTCCTATGAAAACTACATGTTAAAATTACCAAATCCTTCACTTCCAATAGCTGATAGATAATTCAATGTGCTGTAGTGGCATCATTAAACAAAAAACAAAAACCTTTATACTGTTCTGTAATGTGGGAACAATATATGTTGACACAAGACAGACTTTTGTTTGTCACTACAGGAAAATGTATTTACATGACCATTAATACACCAACTGTTGAACACTGGTTGGATTGAGTGAAAATTCTGTTAGTATACTAAATGGCATAAATTCTAGGAACTCAAAACTTGGGATGTTTTTTCACTACTAAATCCTTTTCCAAACTGTAGTAACTGTAAAATAATTAGCATAAACAGTCTACTGAAGTTTGTATAATTTTCAAATATAAAGTGTGATAAGGTGAAATGTTTCTATATCATAATGCGATTTTACTTGATGTTATTTCTGACTTGGGTGCTTCTCTAACTATTAACATACATCATCTAATGCATGCATCTTGCTTTGCTTACATAGTAGCTAGTACTGGAAAAGGATTTTATTTTTCAGACAACAGACTCGTATAATCCTCCTAAATCCACTTCTGTTCCATCAATGAAGAATAAGGACAACACTGTTAAAACTTATAGCAGCCAAGAAAAAGCTAGTATCTCTTGATATTTAGAATACCTCTCCACAATAATGTCTTCAAAACGTAGTTGAGTTTAACACCTTATGTGTCCCCACACTACACATGCAGCTTGTGATTATTTGAAAGCCATGTGCATCTAAATTTAGAATTACATTACATTTTTAAAATAGTTAACTTACAATGCTAATTAATAACTTTTAATAAGTCTTCAAAATTGTTCTGTTTTAATGATTTTTCTTTTGATAGTGATCTGTCTATTTCATTGGGTTGGTCTTTGACAACAGTATTTTGAAATGTTAAACAATTTCAAATGGAGGTGTTCCTCATTTCGTTTTGTATTATTTTATGCTGTTCATCTAACTACTAAATTTCATAGCACTTTTCATAAACCAGACTGTCATATTTTTATCATTTCTGAAAGTTACCTAACCTTTTCATTTTATTTTAAATAGCACTTGCAAGTATCATTAACTAATATGGTTCGCAATGCTGTTCATTATCTTTACTGTTTTATCACTATGATGTCATTAGTTGTCAGCAGATGATGGTTCACCACACAAAATTATTAAAAGTGCATTGTGTACATAAAGGATAAAACTTTCTGAGAGGATCCTGACATCCCCCAAAAAAATTCCTATATGCTAGTTAGATAGATATTTATTCACAACTGAGTGCTTTGCAACCTCTTTCACATAACAACTTCCAATAATTTCATTTCACATGCTATTTCAAATCTTCATAACATCACTGATTCAGATTAAAAAAAAGAAGTCTTATCTGAGTTCCTCTGTGTTCATTTTACATCTTTATTGTGTTGTGGTTCGTATGTAATCTTTTTCTTGTTATATTTCACTTTATTCAGTCTTTTCATCACTTGTTTTTCAAATATACTAAAGATTAACATGGTCATGAATTGATGTTCAAATTGACATAAATATTTATGTAGTTAGATCTATTTCTTTTGAAAAGTTACATGTGTTTATCAATGATAGAGTTTATAAATTAAAAGCTATTTTCCTATTTTTATGAGTAATTGGTAAGATGATGTTATAATGTTGTAAACTATAATAGATACAAAAAAATGCATGTGTCTCGCATTTTTCACTTTACAAGTCTTTACACCTTTTGTTTAAATTGGTAGTATACAGTTTTAATTAAAACCTAAATCATTGTTTCTCACTATTTAGTTTTGTGTCATTACAGCTTGATCGCACTCCAGCACATAGTAGACCACAGGTTAGTGTGTTCATTAAATTCAAATGTATGTTTGCTGACCCACAGAACCTAACCGGTGTTGCTGATTTCAATACAAATGTATGTTTGCTGACCCACAGAACCTAACCAGTGTTGCTGATTTCAGCTGATCTCAGGTTTCCAACAACTCAGTCAAAAGTTGTAAACATTTTTATAGGTTTCTAAAGTGTATTTTTAAAATGTTTTAATTTAACTAATTGAAAATTACTGTTTATTACAGCATTATTTCTGACACAGATAATGTTAATTGGGCACTAACTAACTAATCTATTTTTATCACATATCAGTAGAAAAGCACACAGCAACATAGCTGATGTAAATAAACTGTTACCCTGCACTCACATTATCTATACTGGTACTATACATAATTACTTTTAAATATCTTGTCTCTTTGGTTTGATGTATAATAAAGCCTACCATTTGATATTATTAACTATTAAAATAACAGGTTCACACTGTTCCTATTTTGACTGTTCATATCAAATGGAGGATGCTGCTTGATGCAGCCTTGTAGTGTTCATCATTCTGTTTGATATTGGTAAATTTCTAATCCAGCTTATCTTTTGCACATATCTTGGGCTGATACTAATGTGGCCTTTATGTGAACACTACTAACATGATTACGTGTTTCTGGTTATCCTTATTGTAGTACCATAAAATCATGCTTGTCTGATAGGAGCCAATTGAATATGGATATTTTTATTGATATCACTATGCAATGAACACACACAGCATGCAGTTTTTCAGGTAGCAAGCAAACAACTAAAAAGTTTAAATACATGTGTGCATGCACAACACATATATGCAATGAAGTGATTTGTATTGTCACATAGAAACATTGTGTACAGAATTTACCAACACTAAAAAGTAGTAATTTGTTGTTACATAAGACTATATGTATGTTTTCTCAGATCTATGAGTAGAGTGTGCATGATTTGTTAATGGTAATGCATTAGTTATTTTTTTGTTATTTTGTTTGCTGTAAACCTATTATAAAATTTACTATTACCTTGTACTTTGAACTATTATGTCTTTAGTATTTATATGTTAACTATATTCTTTTCATTCTTTCTTACAGTCACACACAAATTCATATCGAGCTCAAAGTAAGTTTGAAGTTGTCATATTTCATTGCATCTCTATCTCAAATTGTTATCTTTATATCCATAGAGAATTGGCATTCATTACTTGTTAATTATAACTTTACGTTTCACACCATTAATGACTTGAGGAATATTATTTTTTACTTAGCAATGTTCTGAGGTTTCTAATCAGGCAAAATAATTTCTTTTAAAAGCCTTTTTAAAGAAATGGGGTAAAAATAAAAATGTGACTAGATTGTTCCGTGATATATTACTGCACTTTAAAACATGTATGTTACTGGTTTCTTCCTTGATTCCTAAACATGTTTATTACTGCAGGTGCAGATGTACTCAACCATCTGGCTCAGCTCAAATCTCAGCTGCAGGCAGAGAGGAACAGAGTAGAAACAATGTTAGATCAGAATGAGGTATGTTCATATTAGTACACTGTATCAAAATGAAATATGTTCATATTAGTACACTATCAGAATGAAATATATTCGTATTAGTACACTGTATCAAAATGAAATATGTTCATATTAGTACATTATCAGAATGAAATATGTTCATATTAGTACAATATATCAGAATGAAATATTATGTTCATATTAGTACACTGTATCAATGAGATATGTTCATATTAGTACACTATCAAAATGAAATGTGTTCATATTGGTACACTGTATCAGAATGAAATACGTTCATATTAATACACTGTATCAAAATTAGTTTTGTTCATATTGGTACACTGTATCAATGAAATATGTTTATATTAGTACACTGTATCAGAATGAGTTTTGTTCATATTAATACACTATCAAAATTAGTTTCACAAATAGTCTGTATCAGAAACAGGCATGTATGTACTACAGGAATGATGTTTTTTTTTTTTTATATAATACTTGAAATTTGAATGTATGAAGAGTTATCTACACACTACACAGCCAAGCATATCTTAATCATGTGTTGAACTTCTAAGTGCATGTACATAAAATTACTTGAAAAGTAGTTTACTTTTAAAAATTTTATATATCACATAAGTATGTACTATATTTTAATTATTTCTGAAATACTTAAATGATGGTTGATACAATGTCGTAGTATGCTTTATTTAAAAGACAGCTGTTTTATAATCCAGAATTATTTTACTTACAGAGAGAACCAGAAGTTTTTGATCCGAGGTTGGTTCAGAGGCCTCCTCCAGCTCCTAAGTAAGTTTATTGTGGATTTTAGTTGTGAAGCTACTCTTCACCTAGTATAGACCGGCCTACTTTTCCAGTTTCTCCGTAATATTTCCAGACAGACGCCCCAAACTTCGGCATTCCGGCAGTACAGGCAAACTTTCCGCTCGCTGGCTGAGTCGCCTAGATTTTTATTTATATATTTTTTATCGCTAAAGTTGTGAGTTCGGTTCCACCGAGATCATTTGCATAACTTTAGCATCGGACATAGATGGCGTAATGTCTGCAAGAGGCAGATGATGTTCAAGCGGCTGTATTACAGCACATGCAACATTATTAAATGTACAATAAATGTGGAGTTATTGATAGAATTAGAAAATAGTAAAGCAAATGATCATTTAACATCTCAAAAGAACAATGTGGTTGTCACATTTGACACATTCGTGACAGAAGCCTTAGATTTCCTGACAAAATCGTGTTTATGGGCCCTAGGTTCCTGAAATGGTTTTCTATGGGTAGGCAGATCAGCTAGTAATTAAAATATACATATGTATATAAGACATGAAACAGAGGTAAAGTGTTTAATAAATTAATTGGAATAATTTGCATGTATACAATGATGGTGTTTTATTTTTGACAGCCGACAGAATATGGATGTTTTTGAGATGGCACGGAATCGAGACGCTGTGTCTGTGAAGAGATTTGGAAATGCTACAGAGTATGCCAGCCCATCAGCACTGCACGACTTTGAAAAACTCAAGCAGAGTAAGTCACGATACATGGGTTGTTGTGTAAAATAAATCATGTTGCTGTCATACACACATCTGTTTTATATTGTTATGTGATGAGCTTATTCAACTGATCAGTTTGGAAAGTGTACTGCATATTGTCTTTAATTATGTTCATAGGTTCTGCAAATGCATGAAAGAGTTTCTCTGTTATTAATATGTCTGGGAGATAAATATTAGGATAATTGGACTTTAGTTCAGGAGATATGAACTTTTTTAAAGACATATTTTTAAATGATAGTTATTGCAAAGTGAAGGGTATTCGACTGCTTAGCTTCAACTACCACAGTATGTTCTTTCCATTTAACATTGTCAGTGTATGTTGCTTGACGTAAATCTTTGTAAATTCAACTGTATTCCAGAAATGTGATCAGTCAGTTCCAACTTACATTCATTCTTGTTACCTGACCATTATCTTCCAGTTATCTATAGTCATGTTATTTTGAGTTAAAATATGTGTTCTTTGTGTTCTATTTACAATTGTCAATGTATTTTGCACCAAGCTTGTCTTCTTTTGTATGTAGCTTTTTGAACACTTACTTTTTCAACTGTCACTCCATTGCATTTTTCTCTTCGTGTTGCACTTTCTAGATAATACAGACTCGCGGCATGAGTTTCTTCGTCAGTACCCCCAGGGCCCAGTTACCAGTGATGCCCTGGAGGTCCAACAAGCTGCACTGCTACGAGAACAGGAGAGAAGTTTACAGGCTCTAAAACACAGAAGTATGATACTAGACAGTATACAGATTTTACTATATAGTTGTGTGTGTACATCTCATTCTGTGTGCACTCTATCAATACAAAGTCATGTTTGTGCAGAACTCCTTTTTCTCAGCATTCATTCTTCAGTGTTTTTAAGTCTTACTATTATTTGGATTTTTTTTTTCAGCTTGGTTTAAGTAATAAATTTTCAATTGTAAAGTTGTTAGTGGCAGTGATCCTAGTTTGAATTTAGAGTTATTATGAAAAAGGAACATTCTTAGTGAGAAATTAGAAGTAATATTGCATTTTAAAAGTCAGCACTGTAATTAATGAAATATGTGACAGTGTCTAGGGTAATTACCTTTAAATAAATGTACAACTTTTGATAAAAGAAAGATAAATTTTCCAGTTTTTAAGTAAACATTTTAATATCAGCGTATTGTTAAAATGGTTGCGGATTAAGCTCTTATGAATATAAATTGTTCTTTCCTTAGATCAGTGTGTTGCATTCCTTTTGTTTTATTCTGGTGTTAAATAACAATAATTCACATAATAAATATAACATTTTATCTTTTTCCTATTCAGTTTATTTTTAAGTGTTTTTTCAGTTTTACCCCAAACCAAAGTAGACTCACTTAACAGGGTTTTTTTCTGGTTCTGTAATATGAACTTGTTAAACATTTAACACAAATGCATACAAAAATAAAATTTTAATAATATTAATTTATTTTTAGAAACCACATTTTTGGACAATGAACTTTAAAAAATAGTTTTCTAAAAAAATAGAGATTTAAATTAATAATGTTTGCTGGGATATTATGTGTATCAAAAACTCAAAAAAGCCCATATAGTTTGATGTAGATAACTGCACAGCCTCTCTTGCTTCACCCCACAGATGTCTATGATCAACATGGGAGACCAGGAAGCGACAGTGCTCAGTCGATGCTCAAGTCCAACAGTGCCTTCATAGGTTAGTCTGGAGACAGCTGTACACAACAGCAGTCTTACTCAAGTGATGCATGCGATAGCTGACATCATCTGATGTCTCGTTTTACATGTTTTTATAACATCTTGCACTGTTATATTACATTAGAACAAAACAATATATATATATATATATATC